>JANHZT010005686.1:159367-172500 GCA_032468215.1 Stegonotus admiraltiensis | reverse complement strand
ATATTTGTGTATGTTAGTTGCAATAACTTTGTATGTATATATGTAAAGCATTGTTTTTAAAAATGGAAATAAACTTATAAAAAAAATGAAGTTAGACTGAAATGTAATTCCTTTATATTCAGCAAGTGACACCACTTGGTTGACTTGACAGTAAGTTAAACTAGTAACTTATCCTAGTTGCTGAGATGGGAGACCTTCAAGGGCAAGAGAGAAGCAAGGGGAAAAAAGAGATTACATTGTAAAATATAAGAAAGAAAAAAAATACTTTTATATTTTGGTGAAGAAAACTAGACCAATGACTAATCTAAATTACCAAATCTAAACTCAACTCAAGAAAGAATTTACTTATGAGTAATGCTAAATTAATTTTTCATAAAAAGTTGTTTCATATAATTCATGGTTTAAAAATTGATAATTATGTAATTGTCCAAAGGAAAATAACACCTTATCTGGCTATTTAAGACCCAGGTAAAGATTCTTAAACTCATCCAATTATATATCAAAGTACTGAAGGCAAAACTGTGATTCTAAATATATTTTGCCTCATAAGGGAAAATAATCTTATGTTCTTGTAGAAATAGCAGGTGCATATTATTTCTCAATTTTTCAAGCCTATCTCTGATGATTAAATACAAATTTGCTAAAGGAAGAGGAAGTAATGCCAATTCTTGAAATTCCTTTTTTTTAAAAAAAAATACAATACTATACAATAGAAGTGCATGAAATTATTTAATTAAATGTTCATAACATTTTTAAATTTCACATTAAATGATGATGTCTGACTTTCGAAGTGTCAAGTGACAATCATTTTCAGAATTGGCTCATTACTACTTTGGCTGAATTTTGGAGAAAAATATATTATCAGAATTAATTCCCAACTCAAAAGTCATTTTCAGCGACTTGCATTTTGGAAGAAATAGATCAAACATTTATAATCCTATTACAATAATAGCAAGAGACCTATTAAGAATCCCTGCCTTCAAACTAAAAAATTACAACAAAGCAAACAAGCCAACTTCTTTTAATAAATGTATTAAGGTAGAATTACAGTAATACTAAGAATAACCATGGGTGGGCAAAAAAGCAATGGGAACAGGAGTGATTTCAAACTTCCCAATTTATTTTGCTTTTGGGAGGCTTACAGGGAGAAAGTTGGTGGGGGAGCCAGCAAGAGGTCCAAAGTCAGAAGGTAGGTAAGTGGCTGCTGCTGGGATGGGAGAGTAGGAGGGAGCAAGACTGTGGAGAGGTGCAGATTAAGAATGGTACATGGGGGTACACAAGACGTATTGCATAGGTTGAGTAGGAGGGGACAAGAAGAATGCATGGGGATCATAGGTATGTGAGCAGTGCTGGCCAGGCCAGTTGAGGTGCCATGCAGGTCGAACGGTGCATGGAGGGATGGCATGGGTCGGGAAGAGTGAGTGGGGATGTCCAAGAAGTACTACATGGGTTGGGAAAGGCACACTGGTGGGGCAGGATGTGTGGGGGTGCACCAGAGGTGCCACACTGGTCAAAGTAGGCACATAGGGACAGTGCAAATTGAAAACTGTGCATGGAGTATGCAAGAGATGCTATGTGGGTTGGGGTGGGGAATGGCACAAGTTAGGGTACAGTGCAGAGACTTAGTGATCATTTGTTGTTGAGGACTACATGTATTATCTTTTTGATGAAGTTAAAAACCCTTGACATACTGTGAAAAATTAATACAGCTGTAGGTCTAGTTGCCATCTACCATTATGAACTTCATAAAACGCATGTTTTGAAAAGTTTTAAACCTTACCTAATTTTAATATTGAATATAAAACTTAATGAGTTTATTCTAACAGTTTATATAGGAGCAATTTTATCATATGTGCATCATCAGACATATGGCAAGATAACCATCAGATAGGATAATTCTGCTGCAATTTATACTTTTGAGAATCAGGCCACCCATTTCCACCTGATTTCTCGTAGATTGATGCTCCACACATTAATCAAATGAATGAAATGTGTCACAAGAAATTATTGCTTAATTCAGAACCTAAAGTCTTCTAATCTTCTTTTAACCTAAGGGTAAGCAAATTCATTCAGAAATTTTCAATGAATAATTGAAGATACTGTGTATTAAGGTAGACTGAACACAAGCAGCATGTTTAACAAAAAACAGAATCCTGCAGACAATTAAATCAATTCAAACAACTAAAAGGTATTATTCAAGAATGTTTTTAAACATACTTATCATTATTCAATTATAACTTTTCGTTTTAAAATTGTGTTGTTAAATTTATCCAAAATGAGATCATATTTGAATGATGTACCGCACTGTATGTATTAATTTAAAATGATCTTAATTTAAAACATTCTATAATTGTAGCATATGTTGTCATTTTTCCGTTTATTCTACACTAAATTGTTGCATTACCAGCTTGAGTAAAACACTAATATTTGAAAACATAGATTTCCATAACATAGCATAAAGCATGCAAAGGAATTACAACTCCAAAGATGGAAATTTGGGGATCTTGACTTGCCTTCCAGAAGAAATCCACATATTGGAATGTTTTTTATAGTTCATATTTTTTGTCTTGGTAGCTCAAGTGAATTTGAAAGAAGTTGCCAGGGAAAATTTTAAAAATGTAATATGCAGATTAATTTCAATTTGCACAAACCACATAAATGTAGCTAGTAGCTATATTAGCCAAAATATATTGGTCTTAATTCTAACATTTAATTGAATTAAAGTGAGTATTCACTGCTTACAAGGCTGAAATAAAAAGCATTTAGAATGTTTCTTTTACAAAGAAAAATGAAACATACTTTTCATGGTTCCATCTTCATCTTCATCATCATCATCATCACTATTTATTACCATGGTCCCCAAATCCGATTCTAGCATGGTGCTGTTATGTTCAATCATGGTCTGAGCACTGTCACTCATTGTACTTGTAGCCCTCATTGTACCAGCAGTATCAGATGTAGTCTTTACCATGGTGTGAGAATCGAGCTCATCTTCATCCTGCAAGCAAAAAAGAAAGAAAAAAGAAATTACCTTCAAAAACATGCTGAGAAGACCAGGGCACTGCAAAGCATTTGAAAGAGTAATTTCTAAAATATATTAGTGCAAGCAAAACATACCTAAAACCAGTAGTGACATTCCACAGAAGCGCTAGCACCAGATGTTCAAGGAATTTCCCCAAGCTGTGTCCTTTTCTCAAAACAGCCACACAAAGCCTTTCTACAGGCCACAGATCCCCAAATGCTTTGGGGAGGATTGTATTGTTCAGATGAAGACCTTGGCAAACCTCCCCCTTCTCTTCCCCCCCGTCCCCCCCACACTACACACCTTTCATTGTAATATGCTGAAATAAGTGGATGAAGATTCTATTCCTTGTAAATTGAGGGGGGGCTGTTCTTTATTATGTTGATGTTTTTAATTTTGTAAACTATGCACAGTTGCTTGATGAGTGGGGCAGTCTAAGAAATTGAAGAGGTAATATGATACTTTTTATTTTTCATTAAATAGTAATAAAAATAGAAGAAGTAATAAATCTCAATGAATATAACATACTGATATATCTAAGACTTAAATTATTACTCTAATTCAAATTTTTCTCCCCTTTCTCTATTCCCTCCCTTGCAGCCACTGAATTCTATTTAATTTTTATTCTTACAGTTGATTTGGAATTTTTGTTTGGACTTAGCCCTGATGTTATGGAAGTTATAAAATAAATTGTTTGAGGGGGTTCCCTTTGTTTCTCATGAAAGTTTAATGACATGCATATATTTTTTGACTAGGCGGATATTTTATTGTATTTTGTTTTGTTTTGCAAGCTGCCAGGAGTTTTAAAGGTTTGGCAGTATATATTAAGGATAACAAAAACTTTTTTTCCCACCAAAAAGAATTTTATTTTTCGATTGAACCATTTTTAGTCATGCCTAAAGTTTTACCGGAATCAATTAATACTTGCTAATATGAAACTATTCTCTCATTTATTTTAATGGGTCAATACTACTAAGACTGAGTCCAATCCAGTTTGTGTTCATTTTATTCCTCAGTGTACCAAGTTAATCCAAATTTTTTTTGGAAACATCCTTTAGTAACAGCAAAGAATACTATTTCTACAAAACCATAGCAGAAAGTCAAACATATTTTGAAAAGGTAGCATAAAAGAAAAATGATAAACACAGAAAACTGATATACAAATCTGTTTTAAATCATATTATGGGGTCACTAGTGTGATTCCATTTATTAGCGTTCCAGGACTTCAGGCAATTATATTTTCTAGCTCTTCTGCTTAAGACTCTTTGAACCAAACACTATTAAGGACTGAATCTGAAACTTTCTCCATGAAGATTACTTATTCCAACAGTACCATTTCTTTTCTTTTCTTTTCTCCCCCTATGGAATAGCCATAAGATTATGGTGGACAAGTATTCAGTAAATCTAAAACTATTTTTCCCAAAAAAAATCCATCTCAACTGGCAAGTCCAACTTCTCTCATTTGTATACAAAGTGTTTGTTAAAATCATGATAAAAGGGGCAAGAAGAAAACCTGCTGATTCTTTGCAGGAAAGTATCTGCTCAGCAGATGCTTGAGGACTGTGGAACAGAGTTAATTCCAGCAAAGAATACAAAAGCATTTCCAATCAGTGGCAGTAATGTGCCTGGAATGTAAAACAGAGAACTGATGATAATCCAGATCATGAATCATAAAACCCATATGGAATAGAAGCATTTGAAAACATTATTAGGAAATCCTATTCTCTTTCTGAAGTCAGATGTAAAGGATGTGCACAAAATCCAAGTTATTTAAGAACTAGCATGCTGTTCTATGCCTTAAGTGCTTTTACAAGGGAACATTCTACTGTCCACCAAAAAAAAAAATCAGAATGTAGAAGAGTTGCTTCTATAAAACCTTTCAATTAAATGTCTAATTTTAGATGATTCAAATAAAAAGAAAATTCCTGACTTCAGTTTGCTTTGGGGGCCAAATGAGATCAACCAAGTATGCTTCCAAAACCTATTCTGACATCAGCAAGTTTACAAAATGGCCCTACATGTTTCAATAACTAAGAGAAAAGAATCAAATATCACTAATGAATGCCATACATCCCATCATGAGGAACATTTTTCAGTTCTTGAAGGCAGGGAGGAATCATTATAGGAAATTATGTCAGATGATACCCATAGAATATTTTAAATTATCATTTATGAGGATAAGAGAAATTCTGCTTAAATATAGAATGATATTGGTCTTTTAGGGATTTTTTTTCTCTTCAACACCTTAAGCCCTGCTGCTGCTTCTTTTCCCTATCCTAATGAGATATAAATACTGCTTTTATTTTCATAAATTGGACTATATCCAGTGATAACTTTGTGGTGGCAGTAAACATACCTATGTTAAGAATAGGTATTTATTTCAAAGAATTCCATCTACATAACGCAACTTTTTCCAAAGAGTTGCTTTCAAGCACTGGGGACTATGTTTGAACAGTGTATTGTGCTGTTTGGGGCATGTCATAATAAGCAAGCTAAAGCAGCAAAAACTGGATGCTTTACTTCACAAGAGCAGAAGATTTTTCTGTGTAAAGTTTCAACTGGATACAATCCAATAAATAATCCAAGTGCCTTAGAGGGAGTCATAAAATTACTGCATTTTAAAATAAAAGATAAAACAAGCAACACATAATGAATGCTTTTTTTATAACGGACAACTACAACTGCAATTCTATGCATGTCATACTTATAAAGCAGTTAAATTCCATTTTACACACAGAGATGTGCTGTCTGTCTATATGTGTGTACAAGCATACTTATTAGCTCAAACACCTCATTTTTCACACTGAAGAAGTATCGAGAACATTTTACCTCATTTATATTTATAGTTATTTAATTAACATAATCTAAAACTCTGGATCAGAATTGCACCTGTATAAAATATTTGCACTGACAAAATAGTTATCTTTTTAATAAATGGAAGCATTCCTGAAAAAGATTTCTTGTTTATTTATAATATGTTAGTTGCGTCTAATCTTAAAATTCTAATTCTGAAGTTGCATTAACCATTAATTCTTTAATGTCAACCACTGCCCCCAAAGGTGAAATCAATTTGAATTCATATATAATTTGAACACTGGCAATGTTAATAAAAATCATTCATTCAGTAAAATAAATACAGAGATAATGGAAATGATTTCTCAAATATCTCAAATTTTACTGAGATAGTTTTATTATCTACATATTCAAAATTGTCATCTGAGACTCCAGCTATTTGAAGTCAAGAAGATAGTTTACACCTTCTTCGGTATTCCAAATATCTATATATTTCTTCTGTTTTTTGCTAATATTTTCTGCCTTGATTTTTCCTAGAATAAAAAGTAATGATTTTTCTGTGTTTGCTATTTCTCTTCTGAGTGTTTTTCCATCCACATTTTCTGTCCATTCTCTTTTCTGATCTTAATCCTTATTTCCAAAATTCATTGCTCTAATATTGGTTGTTACCTTCTATCTCTATGGGACATTTTTTAAAGAGAATAGACATTTTTATTTTTTTTAAATTCTTTTATAAAATGTTATATTTAAATATGTTAAACTATTATCATAAATGTTTATTTTATATAATTAATTGATTTTGATTCAATGGATTCCCCTTTACCATTTTCAACAAGAAATGAAGAAAGTGATTAAAATTCAAAATAATTCCTTCATAAACAAAAGCTTTAATAAAACTGGAATTGTGAGATTATGAGAAGCCTCCTCTAGTTTGTAGGAAATTATCTTAAAACATTAATGCACTTCCTTAACGTTCCACTAAATTAATTTAGAGATAAAATTGTAATGAAGTATTGCTATTTAACTGCAAAAAGCTTTTTTCCCCTCAAACATGGTAGATTAAATTCCAAGCTTTTTCGGAGTAAATAGAAGGCTCTCCTGTTTACTGAAGAATATACTCACATGAGTACAACCATGCTTTTCATTTTAAAGCAAAACCTTAAGAGCTAGGCCTATGCCAATTAATTCAGTAATTGAGAGTGAGAGAAACAATATCTAAATTTGACAAATAACTAAATGAGGATTAATCCTGAAAATTCTATTTAATATTTAGGAAGTTTAATGGATTGCATTTAATAAGTCTTTTCAGAACATGACAAACTCCAGATTTATGTTTTTTGCTGGGTTATTAAAATATCCAAACAAAGGAACAATAGATTGTTCAATAAAACAAAGTTTTGTTTTATGCATATATAAGAATATATTGGATACTTTTAAATAGCAAATGGCAATCCAATTAGCAACATATCAATGTTATACATACATTCAGTGATAGACAACAGATAGCATATTCTGTGTATCATTTATCTCAAAAATTACACTATTGTGTAATCTTTATTATCATATACATTTGCTAAATCCTCTATTATCTATAGACACAAAACTCCATTTAAAAGAAGCAGTGTTCCTATAATAAATTTGAGTGTTTATCCTTAATATGACATTCTTTATGATGCTTGTGTAAATTAGGCTTCATTTTCTTCTCCAGATCCACTCACTGAAGCCAAGAGGCAGAACCAGATGCTTGAAAGGGAACTGAATCAAAGCCTCCTGAGAACTTCTTAGCATGTACATGCCTGTCCAGGAAACAGTTTCACTAAGATAGCAGAGGCAAGTTTTAAGTACTCACACACATGACTTGGGAGTGCCCAGAAGGTTACTTGCACAAAATTTAGCTTCATAATTTCAAGGGATAGCCCCATAGTGTCTGCAGACACTATGCTTTGCACAATCTGTAGCTAATGTTGTAGTTCCAATACATTTGGATCAGGAGTGGATTCTACATACCTTTACTACCGGTTTGCAGCGGGGCTGCGTGCGTGCACTCGATTCGCTCGTGTGCGCTCACACTCTTCTGTGCATGTGCAGAAGCTTCTGCACATGTGCAGAAGTATTTTGGTGACATCGGTGTCGGTGGGCAGAGCCACCCGCTGGTTTTACTATCAGTTCTATAGAACCAGTGAGAACCAGGGGCAACTCACCACTGATTTGGATACTAAAAAGCTTTCCTCTGAGGAAAAAATAAATAAAATATGGTGGTCAGGATCCCAAACATAAATAACTTCTACAAATGTCTATATCTGAGGGATACAGATAAAATGGATACAGATACAGAGGGATATAGATAAAATACCTGGCGTTTTAAATCCATTTATCTGTATCTTATCACATTAATTTTTTCCTTCACTGTTTTGAAAGTTCTCTTAATTCCATTAAGACTTCTATTAACTTTTAATTGCTATTTGCATTTGATAATTTTCATTCCCATTTTAATATTTTAAAATGGATCCTTTTACTTTGCAGTCCCCAACTTGACTTTCAAAGAACAAGAGGTACATAACTGCAACCAAATGGAACTGGTACACCCTTTACCTAGATAATTTCTTAATTGTTTAGTATCTTCTTTACATCTTTTAACATCTACTTGGGGGAAGGGGGTGACAATTGATTTATGGTTTTTTAAAATAAATGTTTACAAACAATATGGTATTTCTCTTTTTAACCAGAAGACTTCAATCACTGTCTAGACATAAGGAAGAAATGTAACCAGGCAGCAGCATACACAGTGAGATCATATGAAATGTCTGATGAAAGCAGTACTGCAAGATAAACACTTCTCTTTTTTTGTATTTGCATTGTGACATCACACACAAAGAGGGAGTTTGGTGGTGATGACAGTGTAATACTGCTTTCAGTTTGATGAAGGCAGCAGAAACCTGTATGCCCCCAGGTAAGAATCTAAATCTCAATCCAAACAAAAATGAATTCTCACTGTTGAATTCATACCAGGACTGATCTAAACATATAAACTATTTCCTTCTTTTTTGTAATAGTTTGGTTCAAACACTGGTACAGGAAAATTAGATAGTAGAATAGTTAGGACCACCATCTTTCAATCTTCATTAAAAGTAATCTTTATTAGCAACCACAATTGGGACCAGCAATGTTATTGCTGCACATGTGCATGATATGACTGCAATGTGCATATGACATCACTTCCCATTCAGTCATTAAATGAATCACTGCAGTTGTTAAGACATCATGTGACTACAACTTGTGATAGTGCTTTAGTGTATTCCATTAATTCTGCTTGTCAGAAGCCAGTTGGGAAGGATGCAAATGACAATCACATGGCTGCACACCAGTTATAAATGTGCATCATTTCTGAACCATTAAGATGGGGAAATCACATTATTGTCGCACTGCAACAGTCATAAATGCAAGAATTACCATTGAGTGAGTTTTTATACTGGAATAATTTTAAATTGATTTTAAATTGGATTTTAAATTTCACATTGGATTTTATATTGTGAATATATTTTATATTGTTGATTTTTTTCTCTGTAAGCCGCCCTGAGTACTTCAGGAGAAGGGCGGCATATAAATTATATATATATATATATATATATATATATGTATGTATGTATGTAAGTAAGTAAGTAAGTAAGTAAGTAAGTAAGTAAGGTCACAACTGTTCAACTGACTTAACTTTGAACAATTGCTAAATGAGGCAGTTGGTAAGCAAGGCCTATCAATAACATACTAGCTGCACTTCTTCATCAAGGAAGTAAGATCCAGGCCTTTACTAATTTCCATGTACAATGCTGCAATGTATTCCATAAGAAAATTGTGCCTTTAAAAGGGCTTAGAGACAGAGTAGTTTAAAAAGGGTAAGAAGTCTCTATTTTTCACTAACCACACTGGCTTCTAATTTCTTTCTAAGGGAAAATAAAAACATTATTTCTTTCTTATTAAACTTAAAATAGTGTTTAGCTACAGCTACATAAACTCTGCTATATACTAAGCACTAAGGGAAATCAGTTTGGTACAGAAATTATCCTGCTGAATTACCTAGATTATGAAACGTTCTCTTTATGGAATGAAATTGGTTTCATCTTTGTTTAGTTTTAAGTGGTTTCTACCAATCCAATTTGATCCAGTAGATTGGGCATGCTATGGCCAAGGAATATCAGCTGGCAGAGACTAGGAAATGTGCCTTCTCTGCCCTATCTGTTACTCCTGGAACAGTCGCTCTTTAGAGTTCAGGATGACCCCAATCCTTTTAGCCTTTTGTAAGGGCTTGAAGGCCTGAGCTCCAATGTGTATGAAAGGCTTTGCTTCCTGGGTATGTCAACATCTATGATGACATGTTTTGTCAGCTACCATATATATTTAATTTTAATACTACATTTAAACTGTTTTTAATTATTTTATAATTGTTCACTAACCAGAGTCACTTGCTTGAGATGGACAGCTATAGAGATTGAATAAATTTTGTGGTTCTGGGGAGCTCTTTCAAAAAAGAATCTGAAATTTAATTCTCAATTTTATAAATTATGTTTTTTCCTCTTTGTTTGTTTGTTTGTTTGTTTTAAAGTTACACTGTTTAATGCAATTCACCTTCTAGAGTACCATTTCTACTAGATACATTTTAATGGAACAGAGCAAGCCTTTTCTAAACAACTCTCAGAGAAATTTAACTATTTCTTTGTATCCTTGTCAAGTTTAACAAAAGTATTTTCACCCATAAACTAGTAAGTATATGAGATACAACTTGAAACCTAGCAATTATGAAAACTAAGAGAAAGTGTGCACTAGAGGGCAGCAAAGACAGTTGAGTAGATTGCAATATTCAACTTTTGAAAATGTACAGTATAGGAACAAAACCTTGCTCCACACAAATCACTGCCATTAAAAAATAATGCAAATGTTCCTACAGCATTTCAATAAACGTATCAGCTACGTTATATGTTAGATGCATTTCTATTGTTACAGAGGAGAAACTTACTTTTTTAAAGTCTTTTTTTTTAGCTTCCTGTTGTTGATGTTGCTTTTAAATAGTGTTTGCTGTGTAAGGACATAAAGCTGTAGAAATCACTCACATGGCAGAAAGCATGCTAAATTTCTTTCTTGTCAAATATTATAAAAATGTATAACCTGAATGTATAAACTTGAAGTGTTTTAAGTAATAGTCTAATAATTTACATAAAATAATTTATATGATCCAGTAAATTTTTATTATTGTTCATTTGTTAAATGATCCATAGAAATAAATATTTTGACATGTTTTTGGAGGCTGCCAGGCAACAAATTCCTTTATATTTCTATAATACAGCTACCCAATTTCAGAATCAAATTTTCATCACTCTTAAATAATGCATAAAAGAGATTTTTAGTAATATATGTAATAATGCTTAAACTAACATTTAACATTAATGGTAACCTTCTGTAGATTTGCAAAACTTGCACTTTTTGTGTAATTTTTTAAAATAATCTATAAATTACCACAGCACCTATTAAATTTTATCAATTTGCCAGAACATATCCTCATCAGACCAATTATTTCAGTAACGTGCCTAAACTAAGCCGTAAGATATTTTTTTTATTATTGCATTCAGACTGGTACTTGATTATGAGAGATACAAACACTACAAGAATCTCATTCAAGCTTTCAAAACTATCATGTTTAATTATTATAGCCATTTTACTTTAATAAACATCTACACTTCAAAAATGCCTTATAAGAATTCTTAAGTGAATAATTAAAGTAAATTGAGTAACCTAAATTGTAGATAACACCCGACATCAAGTGATCCTGAAAAATTTATAAATGACTTAAAATATTAAAAACAAGACAATAAAGGCAACAAGAAACATGGGAAAGTCAGAGATGGGAGAATAGCAAATTGGGTGGAAATAAAAGAAAATAACCTAGGAGACGTCACTTATCCTCACCAAAGACCTGGGCAAAAAGCCAAATCTTCATGCCCTTTTGAAACCCCAACAGGGTGGGGACCATTTGGACTTCAGAGGGAACTTCATTCCCGACAGCAGCCACCACAACAGAGGAGGCATGCTATCAGGATCCCAATAGATGGCATTGCTTACTTGAAGGAATTCAGAACACATCAACCCTGTCAGATTGAATTGGAGACAGATATTATAGGACACAGAAATCAGGTCCTGTGCCATGTTCAAGAGTCTTTATGAGTTACTTAGACTCTTAGACTTTAAGAATCATTTTTAATTAATCCACTCCTTAAATCAAGAGCATCTCCTTTGAGGCACACACAGAAGCCTGCTTTAATTAGTAACAGAGGTGCTGTGTTTTTATGAAGTTCAAGGAACAATACAGATTTTAAAATAATATTAATTTAAGGGGGGGGGTTGTTATATGTGTGTCTCTAAAAGTATTTAAGTCAAAACTAGTTCTTACTTTCTAACCAGTTTGTAAAAGTTACAATTTCTTGTATTTGTTTCTTATAGCATGTCTAGTAAGAGAGACCAGTATAAGAATTTTTATTTTCTCAATACATGCAGGCCAACAAAGCCTTTCACCTTTGATAATTACACTGCTTTTCATATTATTGTGAAATGTTTGTCAGGTAGAAGGAAAGGTTGTTAGTGCTCTGTATGTAGATAGCAAAATCAAACTAATTTTCTAATACAAGTATTTTGAGTCACATCTTGCTAGATTAGTATCTCATTGTAAAATACATAGAGAAAATACCTTGGTTAAGCCATCAGATATAAATTGCTGATACATTCCATTACACCTAACATATATTCAACCTGTATCTGTCTGTATCTGGCAATGCTATTTTGTTTCTAACATGTTCCTTAAAAAGTACCACTATAGTCTTTTAAATTAAAAACAAAAAAGAGAAAGAACATACCCAAAATCAACCATACCAGAACTATTAGAATATCTAGTTCACTAAATTCACTAAAAGATTGTACACTTTTACTATTATATTATTCCTAGAAATTCTAGTCCTAATCTTTCTAATAGTCAATCTTTCAAGCCAATGAAGGAATATTGGATTTACAACCATTCATATAGAGACCATTCAAAATTACAACAGCACTGAAAAAAAGTGACTTATAATCAGGTCTTACACCAGGGGTGAAATGTAAAATTTGTTACTACTGGTTCTGTGGGCGTGGCTTGGTGGGTAATGTGACTGGGTGGGTGTGGCCAACATTTGGTTTTTTTTTTAACTTTTCAAAGCATTTTTTCTAATGCTTTGAAAAGCCTCTGACGATCCCAGCTGAGCTGCACGATCATCAGAGGCTTTTTTTTTTTACTTTTAAAAGC
>JANHZT010005686.1:147232-159267 GCA_032468215.1 Stegonotus admiraltiensis | reverse complement strand
TAAAAGCATTTTTTCGTTGGAAGAGGTTGTAGAAAAAATGCTTTGAAAAGTTAAAAAAAAAGCCTCTGATGATTGTGCGGCTCAGCTGGACATGGTGGGGGGGGGCACGCAGGGATTTTTGCTACCGGTTCTCCGAACTACCCGCCATCGCTACCGGATTGGGCGATCCGGTCTGAACCGGGAGCATTTCACCTCTTGTCTTACACTTACAAATATCTCAGCATCCCCATAGTTATGTGATCAAAATTGGGGGGGAAAGGGTTGCAAAATCAGGTTTGACACACTTAACAGAAATCCTGGTCCCAATTTTGGTCTTAAGTCAAGAACTACCTAACAACCTTCTCGCTAAGTATTTCATGAAAGAGTCCTGCGAAGCCCTGGAATACTGCTTCCAATCATTGAGCTACATAGATGAATACTATGGAAACAGAACTGTATAATTTGACATGTGGCAAAACATAGCCATATTCAGAGATGACACTTTGGATCTTTGCATTCATTCAACTCTTTTTAGCAGATGCTCCCATACAAGCTATTTATTCTCCCATATATTCAAAGATCAGTTAAAAAATTGGTAACATTATTTTTTAAAAAGGAACTGAAAATTATTGTTCAGGTGCTATTTAAATATGACACACACAAACACACACAAATCAATAAAAAAACCAAGAAAATATTTTTTTTCACAAACTGCTTTTTGAACTAGGGATTGTCAAGGAGGAAGGGAACTCAGAAAAAAATTAAGTGACAATCAGAACTATATTACTTAAATATGTTGACAATTTAATAGGCCAAAAGTAATTTGAAAGCTTAATTAAATTTTCACACACCGAGTTTTCATCCTCTTCTTCCAGTTCCCTCTGCTGTTCTTCATGCTTTTTGGTCTTAATTTCCATAGCTTCAGTAATCAGGTCTCTCAGAATTGAGACTTGCTTGGCATTTTTAATAAAAGGATGCTAGAAAATAAACCCATAGAGTTATACAACATGGAGCCTACAGACAATCTGTATTCGCAGTATAAATAAAGTAACATGTTAGAACAACATGCCAATCAACTACACAGACCAGCAGGAGAGAACATTTCCCTTTGGACAGCAATTAAAATCTGGAATAAGAGAGCATATGATCTGTTTAACTGCTTTACAACTAAATAGGATTTTCCTTTTTGTTTGTTTAGGTAAACAGCAACCATGAGAAGAATGTTACAACAAAACACAACTGCTTTACAGTTAAGGATATAATTGTCCAAAGGAAATGTGAATTAAGTGGTAAATAAACAAATAGAAGATAGCCTGACATAGAAAAATAAACTTTATAATTCATTCAGTTATATCATTTTAATTCATTTTAACAAGCTGACAATGCAAATTAGCAGTCATAAGCAGAGCAGCCACTATAGCATGAGAAACCTGTATTCTAACAGAACACAAATCACTGAGTTATTGGCAATGATGAAATATATATGAAGCAAAATTAAAATCATCAGAATGGGCAGTTGAAATACAACAAAAACAGATTCATTTAAGGACATACTCCTGTTTTTTTTGTTTTTTTTTAAATCATCCTCTCTATCAGTACTGTGAATTTGGCCCTTATTAGAGCATATCCCTAGGAGCAGTTAGTGGTGAAGGATGTTGAGAACTGAAGCTCAGAAACATCTGGAGTTTTACAGGATGCCTACCCTAAAAATCATTACTCATTTCCTGGACACAGCACTGATACCTTCCCACAAGACTGTGCAAGAGTTCTAGAGATACAGTTTCAGTTGTGGATATAAAATATGGCCTTTTTCTCTCATATTATATAGGCAGTATTTTGTGATTACCCAATCAAATGTTGTTGTGTATTATGGGCCATGACAACAGTAAGAAAAAATGAAGTTGTTCAAGTTTAAAAACAGTACAAATTATGCCCTTTTTGTTCCTGTACTGTCCAGGGACCGTTTTTTTCTTTTTCTAAATTTTTTTTTGTTGATTTTCCACTCAATGCACACATCCATTATAACAAAGAATTGTTACATATATAACACTTCTATATAACAATTACATTCTTCTGCAACATTATAATTGCTACCAGTGCTATACTGGGCCAAAAAAATAACCAAAAAGTGAGGGGGCTTTTGAAATAACTTCTCTTGACTTTCCCAAAAGAAAATGATTACAGAGCAAATTCTTAAAATGATTATAATTACATAAAATATAAACATAAAAATTTAGCACCAAGAACAAATATCTGAGTTTATTATGCAATATAAAAAAGTATAAATTAAAAAGAAAGGGTAACGCAGGCAAAAAAGAAGGATGAAGAGAAGAAATAATGAGAATGAAAAGGATAGGATAATTCATATCCAAATGTTCTGGCTAGTGAAAATTGTTCAAAAAATTACTGTTTGGTGCAGGGAACAGAGATAGCATTATTCTAAATTTAACAGGTTCAAAATAAACATGTTTAAATATCATAAAAGTGGAGAACTCTCAGCAAATCAAAAGGATTCCTCAGGTCTGCTTTTCTGAAAGAATCAATCACTTGCTGAGAAATCCTCCTTTTCTTGTTTACCAAGAAGTTCAAGAAATTACAGTGAGCCCCTATTACTCACTGTGGAAACACTGAAGAATTTTCTGTCAGCTATTAAGTAAAGAAAAAGTAATTCAGTGGGGGTGAACAGGGAGATTTTCATCTGAATGAGCACACATGCAAACTTTCCCGGACTGATAGCTTCTTGGGGAAAAAATAGCTGCATACAGCACTGACCTGCAGAAGGTGAGTTGCGGTAGCTCTCTGCTCAGGATTCTTCACTAAACATTTCTTCACAAAGTCGGTAAATTCGTCAGACCAAAGCTCTGGCTTCCGGAATGTTGGAGGGGGGTTTGTGGGAATCATAAATATTGCCTGGAAAAGTGGGGGGATATATGTATTTATTTAATAAATAAACAAGTCACTATTTCTATAATAGAAGTAAGAAGTGCTTCAGGACCAAGCTTCCATTACTGTGTTCAGTGTAAGTAGTACAACGCTAGATCTCACTAGAATTGTGGAAATGGTGAGAACTACATTTTTGCAAATAAAAAAGCATCCATTAACTTTTTACACATTGAAATTACACTGTGTTGTATCATTTCCCAAAGTCAATTCAAATATTCTAATATTTAGTTTTCTTAAATATAGAAACTATTTACCTTTAGAGAAAGCTGGCAACTAAGTCCTTCATCACATGTAAAAGGATTAATCTCTGCTATAACTATTTTTTTACAGTTATACAGGACGATATCCTGATTTAAGCAAAAATGATACAATACATTTATGCCTCCAAATTAATTCTTTATGGTCTAAGTTAAAGAATGCTGAAGATATATAAAGAGGGCTGTGAAAATATCTACAGACCCCTTGCATCCTGGACATAAACAGTTTCAACTTCTACCCTCAAAACGCTATAGGGCACTACACGTTCGAACAACTAGACACAAACACATGCCATCACTCTGCTAAACGACTAATTCCCATAACACTGTCAAACTATCTAAAAAGGCAGTATTACCATCATTATTCTCATCTACCCTATTACCTATCTTTTTATCTTCTTATGACTATAACTCTGTTGCTTATCGCTACTGTTGTATGTACATTGAAACAAACTCCTTGTGTGCCTAATCACACTTGGCCAATAAAGAATTCTATATGATTTTGTTTCTTAGTTTGACAATTACCAGTTTTTGAATTCAAATTCAGTAAATTACCATGTTATCTTCAACTTAACAAAGCAAACTTGTTATAGCTTTCAGAAGTCCATAAGAAAAAGTTGTTTTAACTACTGTTTTTATAGCATTGTCATCACAAAATAAGCTTGGTCTATATAATAATTAACACTGATCTAATGCACACTGACTCAGCATAAATTTTGTCACATAAGCTATGAAATATATATATATTTAAAAAGACTGCAGCCTTTCAAGATATTCTGAGGGCTATTCAAGAATAATATTGTTGGAAAATGTAATTTAAACTACTGAATTTACCAGTGCAGGAATCCAAGTGAAAGCATCCCTGATAAATCTCTGGTTCTAACGTTACTGTTAGAAACTTTCTTCTAGTATTTAATCTGAATTTGCCTTTCAATAGCTTCAGACCTTATTACATTATCTGCAGTCTAGAATGGTAAGGTTTGAACTTCTTCCCTATGCCATGCTCAGGATGATACTAACACTTTTTAGGGCAAAATAACAAACACTTAACACATATATATGGTCTACTCTTCAACAGGACTTCTTAAAGAACCAAATTCAACCCAACTACTAATCTAGTAATAATGGAGTGAGCTATAATAATGGCAAACCCCTTGCTATATATCAATAATACTATAGCTGTAATCAAAAAGTCATTTTATTCACTGATTTCATACTGCTACCTGGCAAATCATCAGTTAATGCAACAAGAAGACGATAGTATGAGTCTTCCCACCCTCATCCTGTTCCTGCATAGTAATTAGTCACCACAGAATTAATCACAACTACCACCACTCCTAATGTTTCCAGTCCAGCTTTATACATCCAAATTAAATACTTTCAGCACCTGGAAGTTTGATAAACAATATGGCACATCAACTTTAAGTTGAATCAGTAATCTGCATAGAAAAGCAGCACATTCAACCATATTACTAAACAAAACCTGTAATAATTCAACAATACAGTCAAATAATATTGTGGGATTTCTCAAAATATATTTTCAGTTGCTTTTCTGAACTACATCTTCATGATGCAGTACTGTACATAAAGACGTGCATAGTCAGATAAAAGACAACTCCAGCAGAAAACATAAGGAATAAAAAGAATGTCTTTACCACAAGAGAAAATTACAGGTTCAGGGGAAGGCATTTTTAAACTGAAAGGTTGTTTAGATAGGACTATCATATTTGAACTGCACATATCTGTAGGGTTACTGCAGTGAAGATTTTTACTGCCATTTAGAGGTTACCCAGATTTTTGTAGTCTAGATATGGTAGCCTTAGTTAAAGACTTCAAACGTTAACCCAAAGCTTATTACCAAAATTTTACTATAGGAATCAAACTCCTCGTATATTTTACAATGCTATAATTCTTACCTTCAACACTGTACTAGTTGCAACCTCTGAACAATTCAAAGGCCATCCAACATAAAATGCATAGGAGGAGCTTGATAAGAACCAGTGCATTGAGATCCTAAATTTCTTAATAAATACAGACATGAAATTATCTTAAATTCTGGATAAAAGTAACTGTAAGTACCCTCAGTGTTCTTGTATGTAGAGTCCAGTATCTAGTTTTTCATTATCCTGAACAAAAGAGATTGAACTATACCTTAAATACTATGGGTTATGAACCCATTTCTTTGTCTAAGTTGGGCTTGAGTGAACCAGTAAGATATTTTGGCTTTGATGCTGACCTCCAAAAATATTTCAGAATGGTTTATCTGTATATTGTCCATTTCAGGCAATTACTTTTTAATTATCACATAGCCTAGTCAGTTATAATGCTCCTAAATACTATCTCTGCTACTGCTTTAGAATTTATTTATCTATTTAAGCAATTTATTATCTAAGAATTTATTCATTTTTCTCTTTCTTGCTGGTTTGATTATTCAAATTAATTTAATTATTTCTTTTCAGGATAAAAAGGATACTTGGACTTTGTCAATACATAAATTTCTAAAGACAACAAAAAAGAACATTGAAGACATACTCACCTACCCATCCACACTCCATAGTGCCTTCCTGCAGCTCCCACCTGTGGGTGGCACCTGCACACCCACTGCACTCCATAGCCCCTGCTCACAGGAACTACCCACATCTCTTATCTGCAGTTCTCACCCACCAGCCTACTAATCTGGAATTCCTATCTCTTCTGCAGTTACATGACCCATGTGGTTCAGGTTTAGGACAGCAACCAGGACTGCAGAATTGCAATCACTAAACAATGCAGTCATGTGCCATCATCCTTTCCAATCACATTGTTTAGTGGAGGAAATTATGGTCCCAATTGCCATTGTAACCCAAGAACTACCTACATGTGAAAAGAAATTCAACATAAACTTCTAATATTGACCACTTAGATAGCATAAGAACCCACTGTGTCTCTAATCTGACCCACTGGTCAGACAATTTCATTACTGGTAGTATTAAATGTAACCAATAAAGAAAGAAATATCAATTAAATGCCTGATGCAAGCAACAAATTCCCTACAGTAACCAAGACAATTTTTAGACTATTTTTGAACTAGAATAGATCTGTTTTCCACAAATTACTTGGAACAAAAGAAATGTGTCATTTTATTATATTTGTCTAAAGTCAAGACATTTAACATTAGTTTCTTTTCTAAGTATTTCACTTCTGCTCCCATAAAATCATGAGGTATTATGACTTCCTTCAAAGGATAATTGACTATCTCTGTAATCCAAGTCCTCTTTAGCAGATGTTGGTTTAAAATGTTTTGTCTAAAACAAATATTTATAACTGAAAATGTTGCATTATCCATCTTAAACCATTTTATGACACAATATAGGTAGTTCTTGACATACGACAATTGAGCCCAAAATTTCTGTTGCTACAGTTATTAATGGAATCACTGTAATTCTTAAGTACCGTATTTTTTGGAGTATAAGATGCAGCTTAGTTTTTGGGGAGGAAATTGGGGGGGGGATCTGCCTACCAGGTATTCATCTGGCTAATGTCCTTACTCTGGTCAGCTTCAGCACATTAGTTTGCTGGTTTTGAGTGTGCACGTGTGCACTTTTTATCCCCTGCTTGAGGATAAAAAACAGCTTCTAAAGCACAACTGATCTTTGGAGAAAAGCTTCTAAAGCACAGCTGAGTTGGAGGGAGCAGGCAAAGCACGGAGATGCTTCACTCGCTAGTGCCTCTTTAGGGCTGAAAAAGCTACATTCGGAGTATATGACGCACCCAAATTTTCAGCCTCTTTTAGGGGGGGAAGTGTGTCTTATACTCTGAAAAATACGGTAAGTAGCATGGCTATTAAGTAAATCTTGTTCCCTATTGACTTTGTTTGTCAGAAGGTAGCCAAAGATGATCACATGACCCTGGAACACTGCAACTGTCATAAATATGAGTCAATTGCCAAGAGTCTGAATTTTGTTCATGTAACCATGGGAATGCTGCAACAGTCATGTGAAAAATGATCATAAATCACTTTTCTCAGTGCTGCAAATGGTTACTAGATGAACTGTTGTAAGTCAAGGACTACCTGTATTTGATTTTATGGCCATACAAAAATATATCCAACAAAATGCACTGTAACTTGTCACATTGTTTTCACTTTATCCATTAGATATCATTCACATTCAATGACACAATGGTAGAGGAACAAAAAGAATGCAATGCTATTAACACTTCTGAAAAGTTAGCTTAATTGAGTTTTGCCTCACTTCAGTCATGCAATAGTATTTTCTTACAGAAAGATATAATACAGGGGAAAGAGATAAATTATAGTACTTGCATTTAAAATATCAATTAAGGAAACTTAGTTTGAATTAAGAAAGCATGTGGTCCCATAAAGAAACAGTCATAAAGAGCATCTAAAGTTTTCTGTTTAAATTGCTTTTAATATGGCATGGAATTTAACTAGAATGTTTTGCTTTTCTATCTTGTGTCAGTAATTTGGTTATCTATAAATCTGTATCTATGAACAGTATACTCCCTTAAAATCATGACCTTTGGATATTATTTCATGCAAAGTGTGGTGCACTAATACCTGACAAAGAGGGAGGAAAAGATAAGGGAACAATTGCCATATGATTAAGAGTAAAGATGAGTTACTGAGATAGGCATTCTATGTTCAGCTACAAGATTATTTTGCAATTTTATTCACATTGTGATAGCAATACAAAGGGTACAAATGAGTGAAAAGGGATTTCTGAACAGTTTTTACACTCAGATTCTTAAAGGAAACTTGATGTGATAGATATGCACATAAATGAAGGTCCCTATAACCTGGAATCAAAATGCATGTGAAAGGTAAGCAACATTTACTCTGAATGCATAAACAGATGAGAGTATAATGAGATGCAATCTGATATGCCAGCAGAAATCATACATCCACCTCCCAGTTTTCTCCACTGCAGAATAATTTTAGTTCTAGAACATTTACCTCAACCGTGCTCTATTCTTAAATAAAGTAGATCTGTCTGACAAGGTGTGCTTTTCAGGAAAAGTAACACGAAGTATCACAAACATACTGCAAATCAGGACAATGCATGTTATTTGTATTTTGAGACTCTCTGGATTTGTTTCTTTTGTTTTTAAGGGACATTTTACATTTTCAAAATTATAAATCTGAGAATCCATGGAAAAAAATAAATCTGTAATAGAAAATAAACTGTCCATTAGAATGTCTACACTTGCATTTGATCAGTAAAAGAGTGCTATGTAGCTGGAATTAGCTTGTTCCATTACCCTCCTTTGTTTGCTTACTTGCTATAAAATCCATTCTGATGTAAACTCCAAAGGTTGATAAACTATTTAAAAGCCACCACTGTTTTAGCATGACTCAAATCTACAGAATACAATCCGAGGATTCCCATTTTAAAACAAGATTTAATCAGACTGTGGAGAAATTCTTCCTGTATTCTGGGGACTAAAATAATTAAAGCAATAAATATATAAAGAAAAGGGGAACTGATTATCGAAGCTAAATGTGCTACAAACAATACAGAAAATTGGACCGCTTATAACTAGTATACTCTAGAGCTCAAAAATAATTCAAGATTCAGGGAGATTCGGTTAATGAACACTATGTAGATGCCACTAAAATCTCTCTAGGTGGCAGAGTTCCATACAAATTGAGACTTATGTGTGGCATACACATTTGAGATATGTTCATGATTTTGGAGACCTTAGGAATAAAAAGTGTAATTAATAAAATGTCAAATCAGTAAGGTTGTAGACTACTGCATAAATGTCCCATTAAAGTGGTATTAAAGGTAAGTTCCAAAGGTGCTTTTTCAAAAGGCAACTGGACTTTGTTTTTCCTTGAATATGTTTCGCTTCTCATCCAAGAAGCTTCTGAAAAACGAAACAAAGCCCAGTTGCCTTTTGAAAAAGCATCTTTGGGACAACCATAATTGGGATGAGTGAAAATCTGCATAGATATTAAAAGTAAGGTAAAGATTTTCCCTGTCTGGTTGTGTCTTACACTAGGAGGCAATGTTCATCTCCATTTCCTAGCTGAGGGAGCCAGAGTTGTCGAAGATTCTTCTGTGATCATGTGGCCAGCATGATTATAAGTCAAGGTGCACAACATTGTTACCTTCTCACCGAAGTGCATCTACTTGCATTTGCATGCTTTTGCATTAGGACTACATTAGCTTCTACAAGTTTGTTTATTTGTTTATTTATTTGTTTGTTTGTTTGTTTGTTTATTTATTTAAATTTATATACCGCCCTTCTCCCGAAGGACTCAGGGCAGTGAACGCCAAAGGTAAAACACACAAAGTACAAAATTTAAGAACAGTTTTAAAAACGTATTAAACAGTTTAATACGTATTAAAGGTCACTAATAACATTTGAAATTCCACTGTTTTCAGCCAGCATACTTCATTTTCTATAGACTATATGCCAGCCATACAATTACTGCTTCCTGTTATTAAACCTGGTGTATTTTTTTTAACTGAATTCAAGGTTAAAAAATAAATACAGAACTAAAAAGTCAATAATAGATATATATCATTTATACCGAAGTAAAATTTAAAACTATGCTGCAGAGATGAAGATCATGATTGGGTCAATAGTATTCATGGAAAATGGATACTTTTATTACACATGTTGTTTTTCAAGGTACCAGCTTAAGTAATTATTTACAAGGACTTTTAACTGGCTTACAACAGAACAGTTAACACCCTCTTGAACCTTCCCCAAATTCCACTACTGTACACTTTCATACTTTTTCTTATCTTATCTGTACCTCCTTGATCTTCCTACCTCTTAAATTGCTAATTCAATGATCAAATTGAATTTCCTATCACTATTAGTGAGATTAGGTTTCTTGCATAAACTGCAAACTTAACCTTAGAAACATCAGCTGTTCTCAAATCACAACTTTCAGTTTATACTGAAGATAACAAGGGCATTTAAAGAAAAATATATCCTGGGTAAAATTTGGGTAATTTAAAAAACACCATACCGATTCAGTGGAGCAAAATACGTATCCAACAAAGTATATCATATTTCTTTTGCAAGGCATTTACATTTTCAGAAAAAATAAGTTTTTGAGCTGGAAAATAAACATATAGCATTTTTATAGACAGTAAAGAAGTTTAGAATAGATCAAGACATAATTTTGTGGACTTTTGAAAAGCTTTTAAATATTTATAGGTCCATCCTGTGTATAAAAGTGGAGCTAAGAATCAGAAAGGCTTTCACAAGAAAAACTTTAAGCTCTTGGTAAATTACAAATACGCTATTACCACAAAACAGTTAAGATATGAGCAAATTATTAAGGAATTTTTAGTCCAAAAGAAGTTAAAATTTCACACTATTGATGGACTATATTCTGGTAGTGAAGAACAAATGTTACAAACTCAATACAATAAGTTTAAAGAGATCATAACCGAAACAGATGAGTAAACCTGCTTTATATTCTCATATTTTATTTATCATACAGAGAAATTTTCCCAACTTTCTCTTTTCCTGTATGAGTCCTCAACTATGTGATATTTTGTTTGTATTTCAATTACACTAATTCAATGCAGGTCATTTACTTTTTACTGAGTCCAGATGACATTTACTAAACTAAACATGGAACAATTGGTTTTAAAAAGCAAGTATTCTGATTGTCATTGGATAGGTCATACAGTGGCTATAAGGTATGACTGTCTTGATTAACCCCAAAACAGAAGTTAGAAGCAACTAACATTTTGCATTATTTCTATTTCCCCTAAGCTTAAATTGGCATTTAAACTAAAACTAAATAAAAAGTCAGATTCCTATTTTTCTTTTCTACACCTTAACTTAAAATGTATTGTTGGTTCTCCGGATATAGAAATAATGCAACATGTACTTCTATTTAAATGTCAGCTGGCTTCCTTTTTTCTTGTCTGATGATCTTAAGCTATTTCATAAAAGGGAAACACAAAGATCATTACTGACTATCCAAACCAGCAATGCCCTGCTTCTTCAACAGTATTTATACTTTTAAGTCAACATGAATTAAATAATTATGCACTTGTTGGTCATCAATAGATTTCAAAGCTGAAAGACAAAAACCTTCAATGAAATTTTGTCAATGATAGATATGGTCTTCATTTATCTTTCCAGTACAAATGGAAAGGGTGAAATAACATAGCTACAAATTTATCTTGAGGGGTCCTGAATGGCTTCTCAATTGTCTCTCCATTCTAGCATTCTGCATGACACTACATCCAACCAGAAATATCCTGGAAATAGCATTTTTACATGAAGTAAAATCTCCAACAATGGGATATTGAATACACTTCCTTGGCAAACTTTAATACACAAGCAGGTAGCAATGCAGTGCTGCCTTAAGTAACGATATTCCAATAAGCATAGCTTTAGTTGTTATTATTAATACCCTGAACTCAATATATAGAGTCCCTTGGGAGTTGGGCGGCATAGAAATGCAACAAATTAAATTAAATTAGATATATATTGGCAGCCAAAGCCCACCTAACTACTTTCTGCACTAATTATAATTTTCATGAACATAGTGTAGCAATCTACTGTTTCTAATAGTGAGCCTATCAAATTTGGTCAAAAGTACATTTAAACTAGGACTGACAGGGTGAAAGAGAAGGAATGGCAAAAACGGGGGGGGGGCAGAATAAAAAGAGGAATTACTTTAGAATCCCTACATAGTCACAAGCAAACTAAATCCAATTCCCCTTCAATGCAATAAACCCTTATCTTATTATAATCAGGTGCTGACCATGCTGAGAAATTCCTGTGCATAGGCTCTTACAAGTAGAGTAGAGTAGAGTAGAGTAGAGTAGAGTAGAGTAGAGTAGAGTAGAGTAGAGTAGAGTAGAGTAGAATAGA
>JANHZT010005686.1:127414-142737 GCA_032468215.1 Stegonotus admiraltiensis | reverse complement strand
CCACCCTATTGGCCTTCCGAAAAGCGGTGAAGACCTGGCTTTTCCGGCAGGCCTGGGGCCGTTGATCTCGCTCTTGCGATCCAGCAAGATCTGGCCATGAATGGTGTGAATGAGTTTTAATGTTTTTAATGTTTTTAATTTTTAAATGTTTTTAGAATGATTTTAAATGTATTTTGAGCCACTCTGAATCTTCGGAGAGGGGCGGCTTATAAATTGAATTAATAAATAATAATAATAATAATAAATTAACATCTTAGACAGCAGCAAACAACTTATAAATTTCTGCCAATCTAATGGTATCTCCAATGCTGCTACTGCATTTAAACAACCTAGATAAAGATTGTATACACAAGTATTACCAGACAGATAGAAATAAATTACACTGCCTGTAATGTATTACTGATACAAGGAGGTGGAAGAGTTCCGTTGTTACAGAAAAGACATGGCCAGGGGCTGGCCATGGAATAAACCAGGAACTGCTTGTCAGAGTGTGGGTCAGAACCGGAGCTGATACAGGCATATACTTGGAAGCACTGAAACAAATGAGGGAGTTTAGTGTGATTTAATATATACAAGTGAAAATATAATTTATAATTTACAAAACTTAAATCTGTACATCTCCTTAATGCTCATCCACCCAACCCTATTTCCCTCATTTTTGCTTGTGCTGTCTTCCAGCTTCTTTTTCTCTCTTTATCTTAATGGCTGATAATGGAATGCCTGTGAGTTCTCCTTGCTGTCTTACTGCCAAATAAAGCCTTTAACTCACACAATTCCACTGTCCAATATCTGAGCCTCCTTGAACACAACAAAGCCTGCTCTCCATATGTTCACAAGCTACTCCAGGATTTTCTTCCTGGTCTTTCTTCTAGTCTCAAGGCCAGAATCTCTGGACTTGCAGGCGCCACTTCATGTTTACCAGGTGACATCCTCTCCAGCACCATCTCCTGCACCATCTGCAATATAACACCCATCCCTCCTCTGCTTTTCCTGCCTCTTTTTATATTCCCTGTCCTGCATCTATACGTGCCATTTTATAGGCACCTTCCAACATTTCTCCCTTTTTACCTAAAGGCTGGTGGTGTTGTGCTGACTCATCTGCCTTCCTAAAAAAAATTACCTTGGCTCAGACTCAACCACATTCCTTGGTAAGACACCTCAACCTGCCATACTGCTAACTTACAAATTTGTAAGTCAAGCTAAAAAGAAGGAGTAAAGCTAATTATTTTTCATGATATAATTTGAGCATATACTTACCAATTTCAAGAACATCAGGAATCATTTTTGAGTCCTGAATCTCACTGATAGGGAACCAGGGGAAATATGGAATGAAATCAAACAAGCTAAAGATGAATGTAGATGTCAAATTGCCAAAAACAGAGAGGTTGAAGCCAAGAAAGACAAAGATCTCAGGAAGGAACTCAGCAAAGAATTTCCGCGAGCTATTAGAAGAAATGAGGAGCAGTATTCCAGCAATATCCATAAAGACACTGAAGATGTAAACTGATGTGAAAAAAACTTCCAAAATCTTCCAAAATTATCTGAAGAGGGTTTTAATTTCAAATTGGTTTGCTAAAGAATGGTCAATGAACAGAAACAACTGATTCAAGGGGGATAAAACTAAAATGGAAAGAGTATATTTAAAATTGTAAACTGGTATAACAGAGATGTCAACATCCTTACCTTAGAATATATTTCTTATTTACAATATTCTCTAGTACTAGAAGGTAAAGTTAGATCAGAACTCTAATCATTAGATGATTTCAGGAATTGATGGAATATCTACAGAAATATGACAGTTTTTCAGCCTAATGTTCTTTTCATGTTCTTTATTTCAACACTCAGTGCCTTATGTCCAGTTTGCCCAATGCAACTGTTCCCACACTGGCAATTTATTTTGCAAACTGTGTTTGTTCTTTGTTTTGAAAGTTTATCCTTATTAAACTTTGTTTTATCTTGTTCACCATTTCTTGTTTTATCGTGTTCACCATTTTAAAAAAATTTGTCCAGTATTTCTCCAGGAATGCCAATTCTGTTTTTGCAAATTTGAAACAGAGCTGCACATGCAGTATCAGTAAAAATTACAGATTCTTATATAAATATTCTTCCAAAAAAAAAAGGAAGACTAACCATGAGGCATTACAAATGACTAGATTATTTGCTTAAATATATGATAAATGTACTCAATGTTTTTGCAGGATATTCCCAAAACTAACCTTCTGGCCACACCATAAGTACACATACTCCCAAACTTCCTGCAGACTGCTCCTGAGGTAGTCAGCATCACCTGGTCCAGTACTGCTCTTGGAGAGAAGCCACTGTCATGCATACCAATGTGATATCAGTAATTATATCTGCAATTTGCGGTGGTCTAAAACTTCAGTGCTAGATTCCTACTCATATTGGCATGAGCCCACAGCATTTGACAGTATTTGGCATCCAAACAAAATACTGGGCCAGACCTGAGCATTAAGCATATCATAGAAAACATACAGTGTGAAGTTTAGTTTGGGATACACATTCTCATATTTATGTTAAGTTTTATCACATATTTAAAAAGTTCTACAAAAACATGTTCTAATTTGCAGCATCCTTTGTGGTTTTAGAAAGGAGATTCTTAAGATTCATGGAGACGAAGGGTATGCAATAGTTTAGGACTTATTTTAAATGTATGGAACTTCGGTTCCTTACTAACATTTCTGAAGTTTCCTCTCAGAAATTCAGGTAAGTTTTCAAACGAAGTTAAAATAGATGGGCTTCAAGACTTCTATTATAGGAAATATGCAGAGCATGGAATTTCTCCTATTCTGGCAAAAGATGATTAAAATGAAGGCCTTTCATCAGAAGAATATTTTTCAGACTTTATTATCAATCCTGTTCTTTTACAACTGGGAGCCTATAGACATGCAGACATTTGGAAGAATATTACCAATTCAATGGCTTTTGGGAGTGGGGGGATCACAAATTTCAATTGTCAAGGCTTCCCAAAATCAATGGGAGAAAATGTATTGTATTCTAATATTGCCAACATTATATTCTCAGGGAGTTGGATGAGGACTACAAAAATTCCACATGTCTAAAACTCCTCTCTGTTTGTGCAAGTTGGGAACAAAGCCAAGACTCTGCTTTAGCAGAGGTAAAGCTACTGTCATAATATGTAGCCTCATTCACAGGTTGCGCATGCAACTCTTATAATGTTATACATTCTATTTGTATTAAAGAAGAAGGAAGTAAACAAATCTGCAGAAGTTGCATGATTAAGAATTTTAATAATATTTTTCTCCTACATCTTTGCAGCAGAAAAATAGCATAAAATAGCCAGGATGAATACAAAAAGCAAGCTCACATATTTTTAAAGTTCCCTGTAATATATGGTATATTCATATCATGAAAGGATGTCAAATTTCCTGCCCAAGAAATTCCACATATCCAGATAAATGTTTATCTTTCTTTTCATTCTAAATAGTACAGTGCCTATAGTTCATTCTAAATAGTACAAACATCTCTTGCCTTCTCATTCCCACATATTCTAAAGCAGGGGTGTCAAACTCAAGGCCCTCAGGGTGGATCCAGCCCATAGGGAGCTTAGATTTGGCCCGCGGGGGCCTCCTGGAAACAGCAAAGTACCGGCTCGCAGTGCCTCTGCCAGTGAAAATGGAGCTCTGTTTTTGCTGGCAGAGGGTTGCAGGAGGACGTCGCAGCTGAAAACGGAGCTTGAGAGCCCATTTTCACTGGCAGACCACTCGGGCCAATACTAGCGCCCCCAACACGAGTGCTGTCAAGCTGGCCATGCCCACCCCGGGCCCCCAAGGTCAAACACAATCCTGATGCAGCCCTCAATGAAATTGAGTTTGACACCCCTGTTCTAAAGTATTTATAATGAATCTAAAATATTGTGTAGTCCTAGAGATGTTTTATACATATTTGTCTTACAACATACATTTTCTATCATAATACATGACTCTATTCTTATTAGCTATTTTGTAATATAAACTCACTTTCTAAGAATAAGTGGATGATTCTAAATCAGTCAAAGGCAATCATGAAATTATCTTTTCTAACTACAGCTATTTCCTGAATTTCAAAACTTTGTGGATTGTGTCCAGGGAGCAGATAATGGATCAAGAAAGGATTGTGATACTGAGTAAATAAGAGCCCTTGAAACATTCTAAATGATTACCTTCCATCTGTCAAAGCCAGCTTGGCCGTTCCCAATGCTAGAATGCAACATTTTCAGTTAAGATGGCAGATAATTAGCAAATTTTTTCAACATGCGCATAAACAAGTCTCATTTCAATATAGACTTACATAAATGTCTAAACAGAAAAAAAATGATATCCATGATTTCTGAATGGCCATATAACAGAGACCATCTTTACCTCAGTATTTCATACAGGACACAGCTGAGGTCAGAGCTGGCTGAAAGTTTATGGCCTGAAGTAAAGGACAAGATAAGCACCCTTTGATATACATAAATAACTAGATTAGGAATTTAAATTCAATACTGAAAATATTGGCATGTACTATCTCAAAATGTTTGTCTGAAAGTGCTAGATAAGTGGGATAAACTGGAGAAGAAAAATGGTCCACAGCCAAAAGAAGCAAGTGTTTTACACATGATGGAATTAGAGCAGATCCGTTCCAGACTGAGCAAGGGAGTAGCAAACTTGGCTGATTCAGGAAAATAGCAAATTATGTTAGCAGAGAACTATTCCTCCCAAAGGAAAACACGGAGAAGGAAAAATAATACATGCTACACAAGAGATCAGTTGACCCACAACTGCTATTTTGAAGGGACAATTCTGATTATTTTTTAAGTGCAGAAGAATAGCTATTACTTTTTTAAAAAAATTAATTCCCTATCCAATTTCCCTTTGGCCACCAGAGTCCAAAATAATTATTCCATTTGTGTGGATGGAAAGAATCCATGTGACTTTCAAGACAAGACACTTGCATTTTCCAATACATTTGTATATAATTGCAAAAACGTATTCTTCAAACCTTTCTGGTTTTAGGAATGGCAGCAAAACTTACCAAGTTCTACAGTCCTCCCTTGCCCTGCCTTTTCTAATTTACCATGAGAAAAGAGAAAGGAAAAAGAAAACAAAAAAGAAAAGAAGGAGTATGATGCTTACAAGTCCATACATACAGTATCTTTATGCATTTTAATGAATGTTCATAGTCAATGTAAACTTACTGACACTGTCAAAAAGACACAAGGGTAAAAATCTGGAGGTAACATTTATATTGGCTCTCTTACTTTCCCATGGGAATCTCAATAATGAAAACTAACTCACATCTGGAAACAACCTTGGATTTAAGCAATGTTAAAAATGGACCATGCAAGCTAAAAATATATTCTTTTTTAGGTCTATTTCTCAAGAAGGGAGCTACTCTTTATTTAAAATACACATTCTTAATTATTGCTTTGTAAAACATAAATCATAGTTTAACTCTGTTTTCATTCAGAGCCCCGAACATAAAGACAAATTTAAAAGTAATCCAGAATTTTTGTTTTAAAATTGCAAATTATGCACCATGAAGTTTTGCTCTACAGCTATGTCACAAACTATAACAGATGTGTTTTACCTCTGTTTAAATATTTAGTCAGCAAACTAAAGGGCTAAAAAGAGAAGGCCAGAGTGATTTAATTCTTAAATCAGGGTGGTCTATTGGTAACTTTTGGTACCATTGGTGTTGCTGTGGGAACAAAAATGAAACCAGGTGCCATCAAATTCAAGTTAAAGATTTTGTGCTTTTTTAAACAATCTTAAACTAAGTTTCCATAAACTCTTTAACTGATACTACTACAAAAATTGACTATTTTATAACAAGAAAGGAATTATAAGTTATCCATAGACCATCAAATTCTACCTGCAACAAATTTAAATTGATTGGCACCTATTCTTTATAAATAAGGCTGTTATAAATATACATCATATTCGCCAAAATACAGTATATATTGGTATTATGCTTCTTTGACTAAGCTAAAGTAAAGGCATTACATAAAGTTTTTACCAGATTTAAATTTAACCTTACATTTTAAACTATCTTCTGTTTAAATAATGTTTTTGTTTCAGCAGTCAATCACTGTATTGGACTTGTAAAAAGAAGAGAAAGATGAAAGCTTAATATTGTCCAGGCTGTAAGGTTTTATCCCACTTTGTGATTAAAACTTTGAAAATAATCTCTCCCCAGCACAAAAAATCCCTGCATTTTAAAGCATAATATGTTACAAATATGGATGTTTGCTGACCCAATTTCTACCTGTGATTTTATCAAATCAGTTTTCTGTTAGAAATATTTAAAAAAATACTGGTGTTTGTTCATATTTAATGTAAATCTGTAAATGACTGCTAATATTTGTTCTTATAGACAATAATCATAGAAGTCATTGTCACATGCCCATAATAGATAAGCTAATATTCAACTGAATTTACAGAAAATACCTGGCAAATCTGGAATTAATTAAAGAATAATAATAATTCAATTAAAATTATTGCATATTCTTTAGATGTATACATATTATGCCATCAAACCAGGCAACTCCTGGCAACTATATGTACTTTGTGCAATTTGCTTGGCAACATTTTCAGAAGTAGTTTACCACATAATTCTTCCTAGGGCCGAGGGGGAATAATTGGCCCCAAAGCACCCAAACAACCTAAAATACTATTCCCTTGGCCTTTTAAGCTTGCATTGGTAACCAAAAGAAAACAATAGCACAGTCCAGAACTGAAAACAGAAAGAAACAAGGATTACCTCCCAAATATATAGAATGTACCTTGTATATGAAAAACTAAAGTCAAGTTTATGATAAATATGAACACATCCAAGACATTTTCTTGGCAATAATATAGGGGAGGATTAGCACTAAGATTTTTTTTTATTTCCAATCTAATTCCAGAGTCCTGGGATCTCCTGGATGGCATGTCCTCCAAGAACTTTCAGCTTAGCTTTCTGCTTAGGTTTTTGTTATCAACCAACCTAATCTTTACTATAATTTAATGCCATTACACAATACCATGTTTCAACCAATGGCGTTAATATGATTTTTGTCTGAACTGAATTTATAAGAAAAGAGAGAGAGGCTCTATCTGCCAAAAGAAAAGGCAAGTAAAATGCATTTCAGTTCCAAGGAACAAATAAAACACCACACACTTTGGTTTAGAACCCCAGCATAAGCAGGTTTTCTCCAACACCAGCAGCAAGTATGAGTTTAGGATGTACAATTCCAGTAGCCCAAACCATGCCTTAGAAATGACCATATGAAACATATACTGTGTTACATCAATATAGATATATTATTTAGGATTAGATATGTAGTCGACTGAACCGCGAGATGGGCAGAAAAATAAATTTGATAAATAAAAATATATAATTAGCAGGAGTTTCAGAATGATAAAATTATGGAATACAGAAGTTCATTGGGACCTTTAAAATAATCTTGTTCAAGATTATCCATGATTACCACATCCCAATAGATGGCCTTCTAGTTTCTGTTAAAAAACCGCCTGTAAAAAAGATTTAGTCCACTCCTGTTGAAATGCTAACCAAAACGTATTTCCTATGAAGTTCATCTGAAACTATCTTCTGGAACAATTCTAAACAACTGGTCTTGTCTGCAAATTTGATATTCGTATTTTCTAATCTCATCCACTTCATTCATAAATAAGACGACAGGACACATCCTAGAAGACCTGAAGCTCTGACTCAACATTTATATAATTTAGGGGGATTTTAATAATTTTAATAATGGTTTTAATTGTGGGCCAAAATATTTAATCCAATTTTAAAATATTTTTAACTTTTATATTTATGATATAAATATAAATATAAATATAAATATAAATATAAATATAAATATAAATATAAATATAAATATAAATATAAATTGACCATGGCTGTACACTGCCCTGACTCCCTCGGGAGAAGGGCGGTATATAAATAAAAGTAATAATAACAACAACAATAATAATAATAATATCCAGCTTAACATGCAGCTACTGATTTGTGTTGAGTACTGTTATTCAACTATATAATGGTAGCACAGTTCAACTCACTTTTTCCTCACCATTTCTATTAGGATATCAGGGGAAATTTTGTTGGATACTTTATTGACATCAAGGTACACATTATTTACTACCTCCCTGTGATCAGCTCATTTTTGAACTTTTGCAGTTCATACTGCAAAGTAATTTTTCCTTGCAGTTTGTCCCATCTAGAGATTTTAGTCTGTCACATCCTAAATATGCATGCTGCAGAGCAACCTTAAACCATTTGATATACTTCATACTTTTATTTTTAACTTTTCTTTTAGAAAAAGCAAGCTGGCTTATTACCACACAATAATAATTCACATTAAGCAAGATTTATTGAGCAATTTAACCACCAAGATTGTTGCATCAAATGTATCTTCAACAAAGCTTAAAAACGTCAGGTTTCAATCCAAAGTATACAACAATACAAAAGGAGACTTCTATTGACATCAGAGAATGAATAAACTCTTAACTATTCCTAGGGTGTCTTTGAAATTAATAGCCCCAGCTTAAACATTTTCCTATTAAACATCCGGAAAATAAATGAATAGAACCATGGAACTGTTCTTTTTTCAGATTAGCACTTGTAAGTATTTGAAATATGTAACAAAAATATACAGCATTACATGAAATTTACCATCATTATACTTCCTTTACAGTTATTTTAGTTAGGGTTTCAAGTTAACTCGCTGGCGTGTAATTATGAAATTATTGTTCTGATCCTCTGCTTACTTTGAAAGTGATTAATCAAAGTCAGAGAAAGCCAACCATCAAGTCAAGTATGTTTCAAATTTCCTATTCAAGGATAAAACTAAAAAGATGAGCTAATTTTGTTTTAATTAAATCCTCATTTAGAAGTTTGAAATAAATGTTTTCTATTTAGGTTTCAATTAGACTTGAGTTGTAGTCCAGATTTCATATATTCTTTCCTTCTGCTACTCTATTACACATTCCCAATTATGTTTTCCTAGTTATACACACAACTACATAAAAGATTTCAAATATTTTTGTCTAGATTTAGTTAACAATATACATTTTAAGTCCCACAATAAGGCTGTTTTCCAGAATTGCAGAAACCTGGGCCAAAGCTCAGGTTTGTAAACTCAATGAAAAATTCCTGCCTAGTCAATTATATTTCTTTTCAGACTGGCATGCATTTCCCCATTTAGAACAGGGAAGAGGAAGAAGACAAAGCCCCAGCCAATCTGGAAAGCAATTGTGCTCTGGGCAAAATCAGTTTCAAACACCAACAACTTTAGAAAAGAAGAAGGAAAAAAAATGCCTTTCTCACCACTCAAGTTTCTATATAACATCATATGAAAAGACAGGAGTGTCTTTATTCTTTCATTAGAACAAAGTATGGTATTTGCCAAACTCAGTGTTTCTCCAGTGTATTTGACTGGAGTCAGGTTCCCATGCTCCAAAGACATCTGTGAAGGATGCTTCTTTTTTTTTTAATTCTTCCTGTCTAAATCTAGGAAAGGACTCTAGGTGAAAGTACACTATGAATGTTAAATGCAGTTTCTACAGATCTGTGCAAAAAGACATGTTATAATATTTTCATTTTGGATGCAAGAACTAAAGGAATGCACAATGCAGCAAAGCATGAAGTTAAATGGTGGTCCCAATTACTAATAAATCATTTTAAAGTTCTACTGCACTTTTAAAAAAAAATCTAAGATTATTGCTCAGTTCTAATCAGAATAAGCTTAACATATTTTTAAAATAATAAATGTTTCCTCATTTGGCAAGTTAAACCTTGCCATATTTATTGAATTTTGTGATTTAGACCTCACAAGGTGATCAATAAAAATTTCAATTTATACTGTTGATCATGCTCCTCTATGTTTTGAACTGATTGAAAAGTGGAATATATGTCTCTTTTTCAATAAACATTAACTCCAAGCATGCTTTGCAGTAGCCTCTTCAAAAGCAATTAACCTCCCTAGAGGAATCAGGGGTGGATCAATGGAGGAGTTATAATGTGAGTAAACAATCTGCAGTGGCAGCTTTATAGGAAACTACAGTTTCAGGTGCAATGGTCTCTGCAGAACAAAGGTAAGAATATACTTTCTTATGTTTTAATTACCAATCATGTTATATATTACTCAGCATTATCTTGGGAATTTGGAAGAATATCCAGTTGCAGAATATTACTCCAGTCATAAAAAGGAAGGCGGGAGTAGAAAACTACAGCCAAAAGTGTTCAAAGATAACATTGTTTTTCCTGCGCTTTTTATTAGAATACCAGTTTCCAATGGAAAGACCCGATCTAGGATAAAGCTATAAGGCAATATAAAGAACATCAAGAACTCTGGAGAAAGGCAGCTGCTTGTAAGATACACTGGAAAGAAACTAGTGATCACAAGCAGATTAGTCCATGGTGGCAGTGACACAAGCTAAGCAGGAGGTATGGATAATCTGGGTAAGTGCCATGGAAAAATAAATATCATGATTGGACTTCAGGCAAATGGAAACATTTCAAATTGGCTTCCTACAGTATTCTGTGGAACATATGATGTCCACATGTCCATTACCAACAATTTCAGCACAGAACACAATAAAAGGCAAATGCTGGATATATTTTCAAGATATTGCATTACAAGCCTCTCTCAAGACAAAAAAGCATAAATTAGGGGAGGGGGCAAATTTGCAATGCTAGCTTGCTTATACAAAAGGCTGGCAATCTTTTCTTGGAGCACCACCAGGGTTGAAGCCTTTTTGGAAAGCTTATGTGGGTGTAATTTAAAGGATAAAGGAAGGAACTTTAAAGTTATCCCAGAGTTAGGTTCCAACTGGGTTTCAGAGGCCTCCCCTCTATTTTTGCTATGCTAAATACTTGCAGGGTTGATACAGATTCTATATTCCTTAATTCTTGGTATAGAACATGTATGAATGTTTTAGACACAATACATATATGAAATTCATTCATCAAAGTATAATTTGCCATTTTGGGTTTTCCAGAATTATCCATGCGGAAACTTTATGTGTGGAATGTTTGTGTGTGTACACGCACACATAAATACAAACAAACGCACACATATACATATACATATGCTTAAGAGCATTTTGAAGTAGAATGTGTTTTTACTATCAAATTTGTCTATTAACATGACCACTGAAATGTTAAATGTATGCAGGCATTAAGGTTAATATCAGATGTCTATCAGTCAGAAAAATGGTCAAATAGGCAATTCCCTGTCCGAATTTAGACCTCCATAATATTTCCCTTCAAACACTTTTCTCCCAATATAAATGCAAAGGTAAGCAACATTGTTCAAGCAGAAAAATGCTTGGGGAAAAGAGTGCAAGTGGAAAGAACTTCAGCTTTCATTATTCATGCAAATGTTGTTCAAAACACAAATATCCAGTCCAGTCTTAGTTTAAATATGTTAAGTATATTCCATATTTAAGCAGCTGTCATTACATCTGCCTGAGTCTAGAAGTTTGTTTTAAGTTACAACATGGCACCATAATCTCCAACAAACTAGCAGAGTGCAGTGGTTAAGGTTTTGGAGTAGCATGAAGAGAATCCAGGTTTGTGAGCTACCCTCAGCCACAGTAGTTCACAAGGTGACTTTGGATCAATCAACGCTTTACATACTAATAACATTTGTATAATTCTAACCACAAAGGGAGAAATAAAAGGGATAGCTTACTATGCATACCTACCTTGAGCTATAGAAGGAAAAGTAGAATATAAATGTAAATTAATCTTTAAAATCTATTACAAATTAAACATTTGCAGAAATATGAAGAAGCTTTACAACCAGTTTACAGCACTCTGATTGTCACCTCCTTTCCAGCCATGAGAATGTGTTCATTTTATATAAAGAACTGATATATATTCCCATAAGCATAGCCCTACAGTTCTTTTAATAGTGCCTTTCAATCCAAAATCCTTTCCTTACCTTTGCACAAATTTTAGCACAACTCCTTGAGTAGCTAGTGTGTGGTTAGAAAGAGGAAGCTATGCTTGTTTGCATGGAATCTGCTATTTCCGCCCCTGCCAAAACACTTGTTTAAAAAGTCATGTAATATCTCTATTAGACTGTAAATGCAATTGACAAGGAAATGGCCTACTGACAAAGCATTACCTTTGTGGCAGCGCCAACCAGCCTACAGCAAAATAGCATACAGAATAACTTCAGCATGCATTCCCAAGTAACAAAACAGTGTTTTACATAAATACCACAGAATCTAAGCAAGATCCAGAAAAAGCAATGAAAGTTTGCCCAAGCTTTCATGCTTGCCTGTATCAATTGAATGTCTTAACTAAAACAAAATAGAAAAGCATCTACATATGTCCAGGAATCTTATGAAGTTGGATCATATAACACTGGGAAAACTATCACAACTGAAATCTGTGTATTTCTTCTTAACCACTGTAACAACTCACTAATAAAAATTAAGAAGAACTATGGGATATCAAATATACAAAAGAATATTAACTGCATACAAGCCCTTAAAGACCAGAACACAAATTATTAACAAGAACATGTGTTTTGTGTAAAACAGAATTGTTTTTTAAAAAAAATGGTTTTGTCCTTTAATACATTTGATTACAAGGATTAAAAAGCTTCACAATCTCTCAGTTTGAAAAACTGACCCTTTAGTTAAAAGTAGCTATTTTGTACTAAAATAAATAATTTTAATATAATTCTTTTAATTTAGTGCCTTTTATAAACAACTATGTTAAAATTATAAGCAATTATGTTAAAATTATTCCAGATATTCTCAAGAAAACATTTTATTTAATTTATAAACCACCCCTCTCACAAACAAGGTGACTCTGCACAGCTTACAAACAGTAAAAAGATAAATATAGAAGCAACTACAATTACAATTGTTATACTATATAAAATGTTTTTATTAAATGGAAGTATTGTTTAACCATTACAGACAATATCCAGCATTATTGTGAATGTCTCTGTTTCTAATATGTCTTATTATGAATTGTTGGTTCAGATTGGTCCACTAGTTGAGTTTAGACATTGCACTAAGCAATAAACTATGATTTACAAACCACAGCTGCTGGATTCATACAATAGTCTGTCCCTACTATTGCAATCAAGCATTTTCCTTACTAGTAGGACACAAGAACAGAAACTAAATGTTAAAAATAATATATTTAACAGCCCAAGCATAGATTTAAAGCTTTTTTTCCAATGCTAAACAGTAGGCGTTTAATTCTGATGGGTTTTTCCCCTTATACCAGAAAGGAAACCATGCTCCCTCAGGAAGTACCTTTAAAAATGTGATGAGACTTACATAAATGATTTTGGAGGAAATAATGGCCCAACAGAAAAATCAGAAGTCTTGGGTTTAGAATTTAAAAATATATAAATTTCTTTTCTCTCTTTCTCATTATGCTGTTATCCACTGTTTCAACATCCTTGAGTGAAACATAATGACATCTAAAGCAGTGATGAAATGTAAAATTGGTTACTACCGGTTCTGTGGGCATGGCTTGGTGGGGGATAATGTGACTGGGTGGGCATGGCCAACTTTTTTTTTTAATACTTTTAAAAGCATTTTTTCTACAACCTCTTCGGCCAAAGAGGTTGTAAAAAAATGCTTTTAAAATGCTCTGTCAATCCCAGCTCAGTTGCCTGATCATCAGAGGCTTTTTTTTTTGCTTTTAAAAGAAAAAAAAGCCTGTGACAATCAGGCAACTCAGCTAGGATCGTCAGAGCCTTTTAAAAGCACTTTTTTTACAACCTCTTCAGCCGAAGAGGTTGTAGAAAAAAATGCTTTTAAAAGTTAAAAAAAAAAGAGCCTCTGATAATCATGCAACTCAGCTGGGCATGGGGGGGGAGGGATTTTTGCTACCGGTTCTACGAACCGGGAGCATTTCACCCCTGATCTAAAGGATGTGCTCTGGCTTGAGAAAGTAGCTGCAGTTTAATATCTGAGACTACTGACAATTAGTCTCCTTTCTAATTATTAATCAAATAATATTGCCTATCACTTCAAGAAAAAAGAACTTGCCACTATCACATAAAATGGCACTTCCATCCCTAACCTTTAAAAAAAAAACACATTTATCAGCTATGATATTTAAAAACTGCTAAATGGGTAAAATTACTATTCCTTACGAACGCTAGCTGTTCTTGTACCAGAGTGACAACTCCTAAATGCCAAAATTAGCTAACACATAAGCAAATGTCAAAAAGGAATCAAAACGATCAATGGCATTTTGAATAATAGTTTCACACTTAAAATGTATTACACAATTTAAAGCAGCAATTATTTTTCCTAAACCCTGTTTGAAAACATTCTATTTAAATATCATAAGCATAGCATAAAATACTTTAACACCCTCTGTCACTGTAATAATTGCACAAAACGCAGCTTAGCCAAGTACTGCTTCTACTTTTTAATGAAAACAGCTTACAAAGCTATTACACAAAAACTCACAATTTCTGTTTCTTACCCTCATTGGATGAATATCAGCATATGGTGGCTTTCCTTCAGCCATTTCTATTGAAGTAATACCAAGGGACCAGATGTCTGCCACACAGTTATAACCAATTTCTTGTATTACTTCTGGAGCCATCCAAAATGGAGTACCTATGACGGTATTGCGTTTTGCCATTGTATCCTGTAAAACAATTTTTTTAACTTAACACAAAATGTGCAGCATTTTTGGACTGATGATAGCTCAACATGCTCACATGCATGAAAAGACAATCACATCAGCCACTCTATAATCATGAAGCATCCCCAAACTACTGAATTTACACTTATCAGCAACAACCGTCAGTCAAAGGTTTTTCTTTACTAGTTTATCACTCAAATGTTGAAATCAATTTGTTCAATAGAGTCCTGCACTAAACTGTTTACATTATCATCATTAGCAATAGCACTTAGATTTACATACCACTCCATAATGCTTTACAGCATTCTCTGAACAGTTTACAATGTCAACATATTGCCCCCAACAAACTGGATCCTTTTTGTTAACTGATCTTTGAAGGATGGAAGGCTGAGTCAACCTTGAGTTGGTCAGGATCGAACTTTTGGCTGTGGGCAGAATTAGCTTGCAATACTACATTCTAACCCCTGGGCCATCATGGCTCAAACTGATTTTAATTGGAAAAATAGTCTTACACAACCTCAATATTTAAAGACATGTTATCTTTCAAAAGCCTCTGATATCTTATTGCTGAGAAATAGCAAATACAATATTTATTTGTTGAGTGTATTTTTTTTTATTTATATGCCGCCCTTCTCCGGAGACTCAGGGCGGCTTACAATGCATTAAGCAATAGCCTTCATACT
>JANHZT010005686.1:102206-118892 GCA_032468215.1 Stegonotus admiraltiensis | reverse complement strand
TTTAAAGGTAGTCACCAACACCTTGAAGCGCACCCGGAAGACCACCGGGAGCCAGTGCAGCTCGCGCAGGAGAGGTGATCACACAAACCTGGGACAAGGCAACCATCATAAATACATGCCAACTGCCAAGCACCCAAATTTTGATCACATGACCATAGGGGTGCTATAGTGATCATAAGTATGAAAAACGATCATGTCACTTTTTTCAGCACCGCTGTAACTTAAACAATCACTAAACAAATGGTTGTAAGTTGAGGACTATCTGCCTATGGTTGCAAAAAGTTGACACTGACTTGATGGCACATAAGCAATCAAACAACTAATACACAAATCAAGAGAATGAGAAGAGTGCACATATTCTTTCTTAACTTATAGCTTTCTTTTGGGCTTTTTGTACATACTTTGAACCAATATATGCATTTTTTTTGTAAATATCTGCCCATCGTGCTATTCCTTTACAGCAGGGGTGTCAAGCTCAAGGTCAATCATTGTAAATGCCTTCCTGGTCATTGTAAAGAAAGCTTAGAAGTCCCCTGCAATGGCTCAATTGGGATTGGTGTTGTAACAGATTTAACTGGTGGTACGGATCCTACTCTCTCTGTCTTCATCCATCTTTCTCTTCTATGGTAGGTGTAAGGCAGACAAATATTGAAATAGGGAGAGAGGAAGCAGTCCTCAAAGTTATATGTTTCTGGAGGTCTTATCCAATGAACAAGGGATACAGCAGCATGGTAGGTTTCCCACAAATATAACTGGATCTGTGGAAAATATTAGTTAACTTAGGATATATATGTGACACATTCAGCTTAACTGGCAGGCATAATTAGAGCCTCTGAGGCATACCTAGTTTGAAATTACACAACATTCTCTTACTCGCAATCACATGATGTTTTGACTTACAACCACATCACTTAATGATGAAAGTTTCCGGTTCCAATTATCATAGTTAAGCAATGTCTACCTGTACACAATCTCATTAAGCTAGCTGGATGTAGGCACCAGTCCAAATATGGAACATTTTTCAACTCACAATCAAGCTCACTACCTTCCATCATGTTTGCATGATACATATATTAAATTTCCATAGCCCTCGATACATCTCTACATATACAAAATTGTACATACCCTTCACCAAGCTTCTCCAAGACATCAAATACTTCTTCAGGCTGTTTAGTCAAGCTGTCTTCACTGAGCTTCTTAAGCTTACTAATAAAAATATAAAAACATTTGAAATCGTCTACAATTAGTAATTTGCAATTTACTTTTATCTTTAATTACTAAATCTATACTTTTATTTTCTTAAGAATAAATAGAAAGCTGCAGAGTTTCAATGTGCACCACATACCTTCTCAAAAAAAAAAGACTAAGGTAACTTCTAGTATTTTATTTATAATTATTCATAAATTATTCAAAACATAAAGGTTTTAATATGTTAATATCAAAATTATGATTTTAAATATAAATGCATCCCATTCAGAAGTAATCAATTTCTCACTTGAAAGCAGTTTTAATGGACAACTATGCACACAAAGGGGAAATAATATAAACAAGCAAATCATAGCTTGGAGAGGAGAAAATATGTACAAAGGGAAAGCAAATCAACAGGTGGCCAACTGATTGCCACCTTACTTGTTTCTTGGGAAAGCCATCAAACTTGGCTATTCCAGACAGCCTCAGGAATAGAAATGAGGGGAACATGTCTGTTATAGGTTGGAAAGTTGTTGCTTGTTCCATAACACAGTATTGCTTTGACTTTTTTGCTTTCTCATTGATATTATCTATCAACATCTATCATAATGCAAGCTGCTCAGAATCCCACATGGATTGGAGCATAATATAAACTAAACCAAACTAAAATTAAGTTAAATTAAAATTAAAATTTCCATATATATGTTGCAAACTCTAACACAGAAATTAGTCTACTATAATACATCATCATTCATAACATTTAAATTTTGTATTTGTCATTCGTTAGAAATTGTACATCTCTCACAGAGTTTTGAAAAGCTGTTTGATCTTACATAAACAAGACAAAACGAATCCCAAGGCAGTATAGCCCAAGACTGATAAGAATATTTACCACATGACAAAACATAAAAGGGATAATCTATGATCAATGTGATACATTATATCACAGATATAGAATTATACAAAGTAGCGTTTGTGTTTGTTTTCTTAGATGATAACATTATAAAATCCATGAACTACTAGAAGAAATACTGTTTCTCTGAATCACCACTTAAAATAAGCTATTCTAATATCTCTCCAATTTAAATTTGTATTTAGTTTGCAAGAAATCCAACAGATGAATTCTATCCTAAATTCCAGGTCAGTTGAAATTTTCTCTAGTGCAGATGCTATAGTAATTGACCAGGTAGGGGAAAAGGAAACTCAAATTATCATGTTCAATTTGTTTTGTTTTGTGGACAACTCTTCGAAGTTTTCTTGATAGTATTTTCAGAAATAGTTTACCATAGCCTTCTTCCTAGGACTGAATGAAAGCAACTGACTTGGTCACCCAGGTAGAATCTATAAAGTAGGAATTCTGTTTTGATTTTCTTGTTCCATAAGCAAAAACAACAACACATTTGCAAAAATCATACTGAGAATACATCCTACATGACTTAATGGAATTCATTCTTGAATAGGTATACATAGCTGTCCTTTATTGCAATGTCTGAAATCATCTATATTGCAAATTAAAGAAACAATTTACTTTTCTACCCCTTCTGTGAAGATACCCAAGACACATTACATAATGCGATGATGGAGATGATGATGGAGGAGGAGAATATACACATGTGGGAATTTTCAAGTAATTTTTTTTCTGAGCATAGAAAAGTTATTGAACAATATTATTCAGGTTTTTGAAGTTGTAAATGTAAATTTAAAATCTTCTTCCAGTTACTAGTGCAAGCTCTATAGTATGAAATAACACTTATTAAGATTTTAAAGATGTATATGAATTGGACAGATGTATTTAGATTCACCAACATGGTCTGGATTTGTACTACTATTGCATATAAGGTGGAAATCTGACATTAATACTTTTCTGGAGTAATCACTATATATTAAAGATGAGGAATCAATCAGGAACCAGCTTCTTTGGATGCCTGTGACATGGATCAATCAGATATAAGTTGACAAGTCCTAATCAAGAGCTCAATCAGTCCAGATCAGCTGCTGTGAACTGCCCTGAGGTACATCACAAAGCTGCTCCCTCTGTCCCTGAAAATGTCACACAGTTGCTGGCAGAATATCAAGACAAAATAAAACTAGGCCACAGCCATTCAGCCCAAAAGTTCATCACTGCTACATTATGTCTCCAACCTTTCAAAGACTGCTAGTTCTTAATCAGTGCTTATATTTTATAAGACTTTATACTGAAAACCTTTTTTCCAATTTGTAACCAAGATAATGTTCACATTTACTCTGATAAAACAGCTTTAAAGAAAGAAGCTACAAATACCTCTGCATGTGAACTTGTCTTTTTTTCTTGAGAATATTCATATGCTCAGAAATTAGATACCATATATGGTTATGAGGATTCATGTTAATAGTATACTTTATGTGCTACTTTGGTTTAGGTTTAACGATGTTATTCCTATTTTTAGTACAGTGTACATGTGCACAAGGGTATGATTTCAATGTTTGAGTATACAAAGCTTGAATATAGCCTCCTGTACTAAAACAGCATATAATTTTTAGGGTCAAAAATTCTCATATTTGCTTCTTCTCTCATCTTTTCTCGAATTAAATAGCAACAATTACCTGATATGGTGACACATATAAAACTAACACTGGGAATCCTACAACTTCCATTCAGAAGCATACCAGTACAGTTGAAAGGAAAAGATAAACTTAAGAAAGAACCCACAGAGAATAGATTAGTGAAGGCTAACACAGCAGGAAAAAATAGAGAGCTGTATTATAGCATTGTGTTGAACACAAATGAAATGGTCTTCGTTTCTTTCTAGCAGCTCCTTGGTACTGAAGTCCGTCCTCCAACAGCTCATTCATCCACCTGTATGGAATTTCTGGCCAACTAAGCTGGTGCTCAACTACAAGGCTCAACTGAAGGTAGAAGCCCTTAATTCTTACCAGGAACAGAAAAACATCCAGGTAAAGAAAGAAGAGAAGGAACATGATGGTTATCCAGATTAGTGAATTTTGCACCATAATGTTTTCAAGCAGTTTAAAGTGAAATGGGTGGTACTGTAAAAGACAGGCTGCACCAGAAAGATTCCAAAGAAAAGTTCCAATAACTAGTATAGTCAGAGCTCATATAATTTAGAAATGTAAAAATAAACAGGATGACAGTTTCTGGAGGTGAGGAAATTGGAATTTAATCTAGATCTAAAATGACAGAAAAAAAGAGCTGTATGTGCTTAATCATGGCTAGTTTAAGGATCTAATATACTTATTAACCTACGCAGCACAGGATAAAAAAAAACATTAAGCACACCCACTAATATCAACTTCCTTTTTAGGGTAGTTGCATAACAATATGGAAACTCAATATATAAATTATTTTCTTAAGTGCCACCAGTCATTCTATCAAAGAGCCTACGTTCCACTATGATAGAAATAAATAGCTTACCCTTTCAAGAAGATTGTTTATATGTTTACAGGCATTGTTTGTTATTTATGATTAAAAAAATCTTAATCTTTAATGACTTACACCCATGTTCTACCTGGATTAGTTTTGAATTTCCCTACTGTACATGTACTCCCATCACCAATTTACTCCTTTCCGGGAGATGACAATATTATATTGATATTACAATAAAGATGATTTAAAATACTTTTGTTTTTTCTGAAAATATTTTGGAAATGTAATGTCTATGCATATGTAGAATATTGCTTCTAAAAATATGTTTCCAATATTCAAAAGTTCAGTATTTTACGACTGAGCAACTTCTCATCCACAGTCCATGTAAATGTATTGTAACAATTTAATATGAACAAAAACATAGTTTAAAAATAAGCCAGTCTTCTGCCACTGTCCATTTCAAGCACATATTTTTAAAACCCATTGTGGTAATACCAGTGTGCAAAGATTTCCGAAGTTTCTGTTTTCATACACTTTCATGAAGAGGGAGAGAAATGCCTCTCTCGTGGTCATTTACCAGAGAATCATTGGGGACATATTCTCTGCTCCAGGAAGATACCACCAGGGAGGTCTTAGGTGGGTGGTGTGAATACATATTTTTATGAGAGATTAATTTCTTGCCCCATTACTATCCGAACCAGGGTTAGGGCCAGGTGGGAGGTCTTTATTTCTGTGTGGGCTTAAGCACCAAGGACATATTAACAGTATGTTGAAGCTGCTATATAATTCATACAAAGGGTCAGACTCAAATTATCTTATTTGGGACACATTATGCAAAAAGCCAGCTCTCTGGAAAGATGTACTGCTGGGAAAGATAGAAGAAAAAAAGGACAACCAGAAGCAAAGGTGGATGGATTCAGTTACAATGACAATGGGAGCACTCCATTGGGAGACATGAGAGACATAAGGGTTATGGGTAGATTATCATGGAGAAAATCTACCTATGTGGTTACTAGGAGTCAAAACAACTCGATGGCACATAAGCAATATAATCATACTGCCATACCAAGGAGCGAATGATTAAGGAATGCTAAGTGAGTAGCTTACAGTATTTCCCTAGGAAAGCAGGCAGGTGAGTCTCACAAGTCCAGGTGATTGTTTGCAGGCAGGAATTATGCTACCTGTGTATTTAAAAACACATGTGGGAACAAGAAAAGCCCATTTGTCTCCACGTGTTGTGCATTGAGGGCTTCTTTACATATAAAGCAGCCTTATGCCAGGAGGGATGCCCTCTAATCTATTGGACTACAACTCCCACCTCCTCTAGGCAGCCCAGAATTCCCTCCAACCTATGGGACTACAACTCCCATCTCCTCTAGCCAGCCCAGAATTCCCTCCAATCTATGGGACTACAACTCCCATTTCCTCTAGCCAGCCCGGAATTCCCCCCAACCTATGGGACTACAATTCCCATCTCGTCTAGGCAGCCCAGAATGCCCTCCAACCTACGGGACTACAACTCCCATCTCCTCTAGCCAGCCCAGAATTCCTTCCCTCCAACCTACGGGACTACAACTCCCATCTCCTCTACGCAGCCCAGAATGCCCTCCACAACCTACGGGACTACAAGTCCCATCTCTTCCAGCCAGCCCGGAATGCCCTCCAACCTACGGGACTACAAGTCCCATCTCTTCTAGCCAGCCCGTCGGAGGCATCCCGCTGAGAAAGGCTGCGACAACGCCTCCCTTCGGTGCCATCCAGAAATAGGCCCCTCACGCCCGGCGAGCGCAGAGGGTTGAAGCCAAGGCGAGGGACACCTCAAGCCGGGAGACCTGACCGGTGACGGGGAGTCCAGGCTTTGAAGAGCGGCGAACTGCGGGGCACGCGGCCTACACCGGCCTTCTTCCTTCCGCCCAAAATAAATCTCGCTGCTGCCGCCGCCGCCGCCTCAGCCTCCCGGGAACGAGGGAGGCCCTGACCGTTACCTTTTAGGCGCTGCCTGCTCCATTCTGCGGCCAGAGGCTCCCCAGACGGTCGGCCCCAACCAAGGCGCGGTGCTCTGCTTGCCAACCCTGAAGGGGCCGGACAAGGACCAATCAGGGAGCTCGAAGAAGCAACCCCCCCACCTCCTCAGGAAACTCTGCCCGCAACTTTCTTCCGCTACTGGCCCTTTAAAAATCCCAAGCACGCCTCCTCTCCCAGGGGGCCGTTGCCGGACTCCAACGCTCAGCTGAGCGCTCGATGGGCTAGTCCAGAAATACCGCCCCCCCCGCCCTCCAATTGGCGGAAAACGCGCGGAACCAAAACGCGCATTGGTCTTTCCAAGTGCCAGCCGGAACTCCGGAGAAGACGGAAAAGAAAGTTGCTTCGGGCCGAGCGAAACTGCGTTGGTGCAAAGCTATAGCGGCCGGCGAGGGAGTTGGTGTGACGTCACGGGCAGAGGAACGCGGAGGAGAAAGGTCTTCTTTGCCCCGTCATGCGTCGCGCCAATGAGTGGCTTTTGCGGAAGGATTGCATCTTGGGTGGTGTAGTTTTCATTACTCTGCGCCGCTTTAGGGCGTTTAGTTATCGTTATGAGCCATTGAACCCTTTGCAGCGTAGTATTTATTACTTCTGAGTAAGTGGCGTGTTTGTACAACACAGTAACCCTTGGTTTACTGAACCATGCTTCCTTGAATTCATCCAGATCTCTAGATTCATTCACACAAGCCACTGAACTCAAAATAACCAACCGCATTTTAACCTAGGTCAGTAGTAGGCAAAACTTGGCTCTTTCACACTGGGAGTTGAAGTCCACAGGGTGCCTACCACTGACCTAGGTCTATGTTTCTCAAACTTGGCAAATTTTAATATGTGTGGATTTCAATTCCCAGAATTTCTCAGCCGGCTTAAAGTTGCCACGGTTGAGAAAAACACTACCCTAGAGTGTTATTCAAAACCAATGTCCTAATCACAAGTCCTTTTGATTTGATCCTGTGTATTGAAGAAAACCTGTATGTACAATTTATTTCAACAATATAAAGCTGTCATGATTCTTGCAGATTTCCAACTTTTAAGCAAAAACTACAGAGCTAATCTTTTCATCTATTTCCTAGTTTCGGGGACATTGTTTCTCTCTCCCACACACACACCTTACCCCTGTTTTAGCCCATATTTCTCTCTTCTCATCCTCACTCACTCTCCCTGAGGTTTGGATAGACAGCAACAAAATATTTACTCTCCCAAAAGGAAGAATTTCCTGTATGTGCAAGTAAATGTTTTCAGAATGTCTGCAGGTACTATAACAGGCAATCTGGAGCATTCAGTGGTAGAGAGGAACTACAAAGGACAGTTCTTACAGCAACAAGTGTTAAGCAGATGTAATGTTGGTAGGACTGCACAATCTCTGGTCATTCTTAGGAAGGCCACAGAACAAAACTATAGGCCATCCAGTTGTTTTAAGTGTGCAGATATTTCCCTTTAAAATCAGCTGATGACACAAAAAAGTATTAGTCTTATTAATCTGCCAAATGGCACATTCTATTCTAATTAGAATTATCAAAATTCTTTGCTTGCATCAATCAGAATACTTGAGCAACATGGAAGTTTCATAAGAATGGGATAATTAACTACCTTGACATATATTGCAAATCTAATTCGGCAAAGAGTTGGAGATCTAATGTTCTCCTCACTGATTTGATTTCACAGAAGGTAGAAGAAGGAACTGTAGGATCTGTAGTCCTACACCCACTTCTTACAACAAGAAGAAATTGATTGAATAAAGATAAGTGGAATCTTTAGAAAAAGTGCCCATGTTATCCTTGAATTCATCATGTCAAAGTGAGAGAAAGTAGAGAACAGTCAGGTTTGTATACTTTCAAACAGTGAGGGTTGAAATCCTGAAGGAAAAGTATGTCTAGAAGGGATGGGAAACCCTATGAAATGAGATACTGAAGGTGCAAATACAAACAAGTCCCACTAGGAAGAAAAATGAGGAACATCTAAATAGATTGTGGTGGATACATAAAGAGCTTTCTAATATGCAATGGAGAAACATTCTGCCTTCCACTAATATTCTTATCCATGACGTGTACAACTAAAGCCTTTCTGTTGCATTGGTATAGTTTGATAATGTGGTGAAGCATGTCTGGCCTGGCTTTCCACGTGTTCAAAAGACTAGGGTTGTTTGGTAATCCCTCCAGATCAGGGGTGGGTTCTACTTACCTTTACTATCGGTTCGCAGCGGGGCCGCAAGCACGGGTTTGCTTCCTCACACGTGTGTGCACTCTTCTATGCAAAATGCAGACACATTTTGATGATGTCGGGGTCGGTGGGTGGAGCCTCCCGCCGGTTTTACTACCGGTTCTATAGAACCGGTGCAAACCGGGGGCAACCCACCACTTCTACGGACACATCAACGTCTTTGTCCTAGATTTTGACCTTGACCACTTCTGAGTTTCTTATCATGCACACGGCCCTTTTTTTAACATTAAAATCTCTCCACATTGTTTGATCTTGTATGGCTTCTTTCAGTTACTTATGCTCTGGCTAATGTCGGCTTTAGATGGTATCCAGCCACGAGGTTTTTTGGCAGCCTCATTTCCTTTTACCGCCAGCCATTCGGAGCATAGCTGCCTTTTTAGTGAGTTTGAGCACGCCTGACATGGCTGAAATAAGTAAGGCATCATTTTGTGATGTTGCCTTAAGCAGCTTGGGAATGGAGCCTTGGCCAAAGTGCTCCCAGGCAACCTGTCCCTGAAGTGTCACTTCTGTAACTCAGAATGCAAAGTCATCTGCTTTTTCATTCAGCCACCTTGTAGCAGATTCCCAGGCATTGTTGCCCTGTCATGAAATCAAGCACTTTCATAAATCTATGTGGGAGGAGGGGCAGGGGTGGAATGATCAATTTTTCATCAGATTTTCACATGTCAAGGAGATAGGCATCAATAGCAAATGGATAACATTTGCTTGGATCCCTATATCCAGCACAGAATTGTTTATGATTGGAATGGCTTATAAGCACAATAAAATAAACAACTAAAGTAGGCAAACATAGCTTTGTTTATTCTCTTTACAAAAATGTTTCTACAATCCCATGCGTTAGTCCAATATTAAACCATAGCTATTTTATTCCATGATGGGGGGAAAAAGCTGGAACTATATGTAGTGTGGAGGCTAGATAAAATATTCTTGTGCTTGTTATTGCTATCTATTTAATCAGGTCCAGTTTTCATCCATTTTATGAGTTAAGTTGCTCCACATTTTCCAATCTTACAGGGCTTCTTTCAGTTGTTTTATGCTTCTGGCTGGTGTGGGCTTTGATGGTGTCTAGCCACCATTATTTTTGGTATGCTTGTTTCCTTTTATTGTTGACCGTTCCAAGAGTAACTCCTTTTTCCAGTCAATTTGAGTGCATGACATGACTGAAATAAATAAGGCAGAATTTTGTGGTTTTGCCTTCCAGAAATATGTCTGGTGTTATTATTGTGCTTAGAGCTGGGATTTAAATAATAAATGGGATTTAGATTAGTCATCATTAATTTGTCTCCACTTCCTTGATTTCAATAGACCAATAGCCAACAGAGCCATTCCTTGCCTGCCTTTCTCTCTGTTGTTGTCCTGGTCCCTCCCTTTAAAAGCATCACCTACTGGCAGGAAACAAGCACTAACTGGGTTTCTGTAACAAAGAGGACGGAGCTACCACAATGACCTAGTGTCTTTCAGCTTGGCATTCTTCACTATAATGTAAATTTAAGTATGTCTTCTGATCCTGTTGCACCCCTCCCCCCTTCATTTTATTTCTATGAGCTCAAGGTACTCTATGTCAGGCTAAAAGATTGTAAGTTTCATCTGAAAAGCAGAATTGATTACAGGTAGTCCTTGACTTATGACCAAACGTGAGCCCAGAATTGATGTTGCTAACTGAGAAATTTGTTAACTAAGTTTTGTCCCATTTTACAACTTTTCTTGACTTATTTGTTAGGCTAATTACTGCAGTTCATAAATTAGTAACTCGGTTGTTATGTGAATCTGGCTTCCCCATTGACTTTGGTTATCTGAAGGTCTCAAAAGATGGTCACATGACCTCTGGGACACTCAACCATCATAAATATGAACCTATTGTCAAGCATCTGGATGTAAATCATGTGACCGTGGGAATGCTGCAACGGTCATAAGTGTGAAAAATGGTCCTAAGTCAATTTTTTTCAGTGCCGTTGTAACTTCAAACGGTCATTAAACAAACTATTGTAAGTCGAGGACTACCTGCACACTGAGTGCAAGAAAATCTATTGAAATTCACAATAAATCTTTGAACATTCAAAAAATATTTATTTCTGTGTTTCTCAATATTGACTTCATTTTGTAAAAAAAAGTTCTTTGGGGAAGTGATTGTGAGAATGGTGCATTGTGCTTTCTTTATGTGGCAGGTGATTGTGGGAAAAGAGAAAGAGAAGTGTGCTGTGAGAAGCAATTGGGCTGATATCCAATCAAATACATCATCATTTTATATGGAGAAGTAAAGAATCCTAACAGAGAAGGCAAACACCACACAAAACGTAGAGGAGTTCAGAGCTAACATCGAAGAAACAATGCAAGAGCAGTTTGGTAAAAATCCACTTAGCCCTGGGAAAGAAAAGGGGATGAGAAAGTAACTCAGAATAACCTCACCTTGATATTCTTTCATATAAGAGGGGGCAGAAAGGAGCTCAGTCAGGCTTCCAAGATTATGTTCATATTCCCTACAGCTATAAAGTCTTTATGGTGTCTACTTCCTGACCTGTCTACCTTGAAGGACTTAGAAGAGATGCTAGCCAATAATTAGACAGAAGTGGAGGTGACCTCATTTTTAGATAGTCCAGCACCTGTGGTATCATCTAGATCAGGGGTGTCAAACTGGATTTCTTCGAGGGCCAGATCAGCATTGTAGTTCTCCTCTGTGGGCCGGGGAGGAGGGGTGGGGGGAAGATGGGATGGCTGGCTCCTGCAGGCCAAAATGGAGCACAGGGGGTCCACATGCAGCCCCCCGCAGCTCATTTTCACCCTCCATGGCTTCCTGCAGCACTCTGGTGGCCAAAAATGGGCCCTGCACGGTCCATTTTCAGCCCTGGTTTTGGCCCATTTTGGGGACATTTTTGGGCCCATTTTCACGTGGCACAGTGCTGCAGGAGGCCATGTAGGGTGAAAATGAGGCATGGGGGGCTACACACGGCCTGTTTTAGCCACCAGAGGCAGCGTTGGCTGGTCCTTTGATTTTCCAGGCCAGCCCCATGGGCTGGATTTAAGCATCCCGCAGGCCAGATTCGGCCCACAGGCCTTGAGTTTGACACCCCTGATCTAGATGCATTTCATCTGAATTTTGGTCATATTCCCTCTGCAGACATAGCCAGATGTTACAACTAAATTAAGCATTTTTATCCACCTATTTCAGTGATGGCTAACCTTTTTGCCATTGCGTGCCAAAAGTGGGGGGAGTGCGGTGGGGTCACGCGCACACGTGCCCACATGCTCCCCCCGCTTTTGGCACGTGATGGCCCGGTAGGCCTCTTTTTTGCTCCTAGAAAGTCTCTGGAGCCTGGGGAAGGCAAAAACAGCCTTCCCCACCCCCCCAGAGGCCCTCCGTAGGCCGGAAACAGTGTATTTCCTGACTTCTGGTGGGCCCAGAAGGCCCGAAAATCAGCTGGCTGGCGCACACATGCATGCTGGAGCTGAGCTCGCATGCCCACCGATAAGGCGCCGCGTGCCACCTGTGGCACCCGTGCCTTAGGTTCGCCATCACAGACCTATTTAGTCCTTCTCAAGGACCTGGGATAGGTAGAAGTTGTTGTTTAATAATGTTAAAGATACCTTTGCAGAATGTAAGCAGTTCCAAGTAAAGCTGCCTTTTGAAATTGACTGATAATGATTTTGTCAATGTTGATGGTGTTTGAGTGGTGTCCAGATGTTTTGAGATTGCACCGAAAGCAGCTTTACTATTGGTGCTACCTTTGCTTTCTTATACCACAATTGTTCTATTTGTATTGTAGATCTTGGCATTTTGTGATTTTCTCCAGTTCTTTCTCTCCTATTTCGCTGTGGCCAGGAATTGCAGCATCGATTGTCTGGACTCTTTTGTCCTTCTTATTATTGGTTTGATTTGATTTATATGCCGCCCTTCTCCAGAGACTCAGGGCAGCTTACAATGCATTAAGCAATAGCCTTCATACTTCTGTATAGTTTATACAAAGTCAGCTTATTGCCCCACAAACCGGGTCCTCATTTCACCCACCTTAGAAAGGATGGTAGGCTGAGTCGACCTAAATTATTAACACTTCATTTTCTATTATTTTGTCTGTTTTGTGATCCCATCAGTTTTTGCTTGCAGGCAAATAGTATTTCTTCCGTCTAATAGTATTAGATCTTCATAGATCTTCACACCATTGTTGCTACTTTGTCATATCATTGTTTATAGTCAGTCTGTGCAATCTTCTTGCAGCAGCTAACTGGGTAGCCTACTGTTTCTTCAGCTTCTTTGCAGAGATGGCATTTGCTGTCTGTTTCTAACTTCTCAATTCTTACTTTGTATGCATTTGTTCTTCAAGCTTGGTCTTGTACAGCCCGAATTAGCCCCTCTGTCTTTTTCTTAATTTTCCCTTTCTTAGCCATTCTCTGGCCTTTTTGTTATCTGTTTTGCCTGATTTCTTTCTTTTTTGTTTAATGTACTGACCATGTAATATTTTGCCTTGCCATGTCTCTTTTCTATTCTTCTTTTGGTCTTTCTTACAAGCCAGTTTGGCTTCTCCGGTACTCAGTAAGCCTTCATAGTATACTAGCTTAGCTTGAATGTCCATCAGATGTTTTTCCAATGCCCCTTTTTCTTCTTTAGCTTTCTGGTGCACTTGCAACATTCCACACCCACCTATTTGCCTTGGTAAATATTCTGTCAACATCGCTGCCTAGTTGAAGGAGTGATTCATTGTCATTTCTTTTCTGGTCTTCCTATTCCAGGGCTTTTAGTTCTGCTTAAGGCCAGTCCACTATGCCAGCTGTGTACCTAATGACTGGAATTGCTCAGTTGTTAATTGCCTTGATGGTATTTATTATTATTATGATTCATTGCACAGTCAATCAGATGTTTAGACTGGATTTGACATTTTTGTCCACCTATTGAATACTTCCCAAGGACCTGGGATAAGCAGACATTGTTGTTTATGGTTCTTATTATTATTATTTTGAATATAAGGTTAGTGTCACTAATTTGCAGTTGCAACAATAAGACATGGAAATGTGACATACTCTGGGCTAAAGGTGATGAGGATTAGGAAGATAATTATTAGAGAACTTTACCTCCCTGAACAGATCTCATGAATTAGCCAATGTCCTTGGCTGTCTTCTTCTCCAAAGAAACCTGTTGGGCTGTACTCTCCTCCAGTAGGTGGAATGTTGATCTTGCTCCTGGACCAGGGGTGAAATCCAGCAGGTCCTGCCAGGTTCTGGAGAATCGGTAGCGGAAATTTTGAGCAGTTCGGAGAACCGGCAAATACCACCTCTTGCTGGCCCCAGAGTGGGGTAGGAATGGGGATTTTGGAATATCCTTCCTACAGGAGTGGGGAGGGAATGGGGATTTTGCCTTCCTCTGCCACACCCACAAGCCACGCCCACAGAACCGGTAGTAAAAAAATTTGGATTTCACCACTGTCCTGGACACTGAGCAGCCACACCACATGAAATCAAGGGGCACAAATAAATTGAGAGGAGAGAGAAGCAATGATAGGATGTTCTGATCTGGTACTTGCCCTTTGGAACATTATTTCCCTGGAGGTCAGATTGCCCATGCTGGCCTTCCAGAAGGGCCGAAAATATGGTTCTGTCATCTGGTCTGGGGAACCTAGTAATGTGGCTTTGGTGTCTGTAAAATAGCAATAGCACTTAGAGTTATATACCACTTCACAGTGCTTTACATCCCTCTCTAAGCGGTTTTCAGAGCCAGCATATTGCCCCCAACAATTTGGGTCCTCATTTTACCCACCTCGGAAGGATGGAAGGCTGAGTCAACCTTGAGCCTGGTGAGATTCGAAGTGCCAAATTACAGGCAGCCAGCAATCAGCAGAAGTAGCCTGCAGTACTGCATTCTACTGCGCCACCTTGGCTCTTAAGCAGGGTCACGTGATCCCCCTTTGCGGCCTTCTGACAAGCTAAGTCAATGGGGAAGCCAGGTTCACTTAACAACCATGTTATTAGCTTAACAACTGCAGTGATTCACTTAACAACTGCGGCAAGAAAAGTCGTAAAATGGAGCAAAACTGACTTAACTATCTCACCTAGCAACAGAAATGTTGGACTCAATTTTGGTCATACGTTTAGGACAACCCCTATTCTTATATGATATCCACAAATTGCACTTTATAGCTTTAAGGGTTTTAGTGCTTTTGAATGTTTTTAATGCGTTTTGTTGTGGTTTTGTTACTTATTATAGTGTTTCTTTTTTTAACTTTTTTCACCATCCACATATATGAGATGGGAGGTAATTTACCAAATACATTAATAAATATGCATTATCCAGAAATGAACCACATATATTGAATGAGACATAAAAAGTTCTAGCAATATGGAAAATGAATGGTTGACTTCAAACAAGCCAATTTTCAAAGGTTGCTAACAGCAGATGAATACATATTAGACAGCAGTAGCGACGTAGGTAGGATTTTTCTTCAGGGTATTTATTCTTTGAGCATTGCTCTGTGCTTTAAAATTCCATGAGAGCTGTTTGGAAACAGGTGAGTTACCAGTATATACCAGTCTTCTTCATCCTTTAAACACAAAAGGCATAATTATTTAGGCTGTGAGGCGAGAAATCCAAACTCCACATTAAAGCAATAACATTTTCCAGCTTAAGGTTTCAGATTAATGTGCAAGCATTTGATTTTCTTGAACTTTTCACCAGACAAGATGGTTTGAAGAAAATTAAAGGGGAAGAAAAAGAGAGCATGTAGTCATTTGTTCAAACCATGGCTATGCTCTAGTAAAGTCTTTGATGTAATATGAGCATCAACTGCAGACAAGCAAATTAATCCTATCATCTGCAGAAGTGGTGTTATGTTTCACCAAAGACTCTTCCAAAAATTGCTGGAATAATGGGGAAAAAAAACAGCCTGCTGGTTTTTCATCCCACCCACCCCCTGGGGAGTAAATGGCATTTTAATTCATTAAAATAATGATGATTGTGTATGCTGGGTCAGTTCAAGCCATGTTGGTAAGTGATTCAGACATCTGTATTCAAATCTCTACCAGTGGCAAATTGAATGAAAAGGCCACTGTTCCAAAATACATTTACATATATAAAATTCCTGTTTTCTGTATTCTGAATTAACATATTTCTTGAAAACAAAAATAAGAAAGTATCAGTGGCTTAAACATCTTTATATTAAAAATCACTTTTTCAAGACTATTACTGGATTTTAACAGCTGCTGTGACAACACTATAAAAGGACAATATATTGACACCAACAAACTATCATTGCAAGTTTATTAATTGCCTGATTTTAGTACTGCTGCTAGAATATACATTTTCCATAGAACTGAAGGCCCTACAGGTAGTCCTTAATTTACAGCTGGTCTCTTAATGACCAAAGTTACAATGAACGCCCCAAAAGCTACTTAAGGCCCAGTTTTGAAGTTCCAACATTACCCTTCCTCTCCTGTGGTCACATGACTACATTTCGTGGCTTGGCAACTGGGCCACATTTATGGCTCTTTTGAGTGAGCCATAATCATTTGATGATGATTTACGTTTTTTGCTAGAAACCAGTATTTACTTTCAGTTTCCGGCAAAATCCATCCCATAGTGAACAATAGGTTCACTTAACAACCACAGTGTTCACTTAACAACTGCATTTGTTTAATGACTGCTACAAAAAAGGTCATAAAATCAGGTTGAATCACATGATGACCTATTTCACAACCTTCATGACTTACAACCATGATTGCCAAGCTCAATCATGGTCGGCCATAATTCAAGGACTATCTGTAGTTCGAAGAATGCGGCTCACCTGTCACATTGTGAAGTGAAGTAATAGCCATTTTCATCTAAAGTCCATCCTCCAGCCCAGTGTTTCTCAACCTTGGAAGCTTGAAGATGAGTGGTCTTCAACTCCCAGAATCCCCCAGCCAGCGCTGCT
>JANHZT010005686.1:86841-99063 GCA_032468215.1 Stegonotus admiraltiensis | reverse complement strand
TCCCTTTCCTTGAGTCACAGGTTTGGAGAAAGATGGAATCACTATCTGTTATTTAGACCAGGGGTTCCTCAGCTAGCTTTGTTGATTGAGGAATTCTGAGAGTTGAAGTCCACAGGTCTTAAAGTTGCCAAGGTTGGAGACCTCTGCACTAAAGACAGGGTGTATTTGTTCGGAGGCACCCACGGGAGAAAATTCCCGGCGAGGGTGCTTCCGATCATGTGCAGAGTACGTTTTACTCAGATAGAGGAGCTCTAATGAAAAATAAAGGGGGGAGAGATGAGCAGATGTGGAAAGCCGTTCTAATTTTCCTTGGAGAGTAGCCCCCCACCCCACGTCTCCCGATTGTGGATTGCCTTGATGATAACACGCAGGGTTTGTAGAATGGAGGAGAGCTCGCAGCTGAATTCCTCCTGAGCTTTTCTGGACGGGGAAGGGTGGGAAAAAAAATATGCTGGTGCAAAGGAAGAAGAGAGGCGCTTCAGAAATCTCGGAGATCTTTTCCACACTCCTCCTTCCTTTCCAGACCCCCGGCAAGGTGGAGGAAGAGAGGCGGCGGCGGCGGCGGCGGCAGCAACAGGAGGCTTAAAGTTCCCACCAGCTCCCGGCGGCTTCGAAGTTCTTTCTGGGCCCGCAAATGGAAAGGGCCGCTTTCATTCCACTAAGACAAGAGGGGGAGAGAGAATAAACTCACGGTCTCCTCCCTTCGCTTAATTAAAAAGAACCCCCAAATAAGAAGAAAGCTCGCTCCGCAAATGCAGGTCTTTTGTTGCCTTCATTTCATTCTCTTTCCTGGTCCAAAGTTTTTTTTTTTTAAGGGAGAAAACGTCCGGATGAGAATTTAGGTATCAGGAGGGACAGGACCGCATTCAGGGAGATGCGGGTTACCACACTATAGGTTTCCTTGGCAGGAAGCCTCCGCCACGCTGACCTCCTCAATGAAGGGCAGTTGTTCACACCAACCTGACGGGGAAACCTGGGATGTAAACGGCGGGGGGGGGGGGCATGTTTAGGATCAGAACCGCTTCTTCAGGAGGAGGGAACCAAATGGACAAGGGACAGCTGATTTCCATCCGACTCGAGCCTCCCTTAACAGTCAGTTCAACTTGGCTGGAAATTAACACCTGTTGGGCCTTCCCTGACTTTCTTTTAAGGATCAGAACTCCAAGTCTTCCCTTTAGCTCCTGCGGGGAAGGACCTTCGAGGAAGGTCTCACCGATCCCAAAAGAGAAGATGTTACAGAGTCACAGTTACCCCTGCTAACTGTGACTTTGGTCGCTGAATCGTTGTGGAAGAAGAAATCCATGGTTGTACCAATAGTAATAGGAGCCCTTAAAGCAACACCCAAAGGGCTGCCTAGATACATGGAAATCGCGAACTTATTAGACCTGAATATTCTGACTGCAAAAAGCCACTCTACTCGGAACTGCCTATATATTTAGACGTTACCTTAACAGCTCTTAAGTCTTTGGTCAGGACCTGAGCTGTTAAGTTTTTACCAGTCCCAGACTGAATCTAAATGAAGATTAAATAATAATAAAGTGCATAATAAAGCTTTGCTTGGACCAGTTTACGTCCTGCGGGGCGATACCTTTATAACACCCTCAAACAACATCTGCCAGTCGTAGGTCTTTGAGAAGGACCTTCTCCCCCCCCCTCCAAAAAAAAGTGGGAAAATGCCAAACGGGTCTTAACAACTGTGTGAAGAACCATAATAATAAAGAAAGCAAAGATAGTGCCAATAGTAATCTGCACCTTGAGTGTAATCCCAAAACTTCTGGAGTATCACTTGAACATCATTGGCATTGATAAAATCGCCATCAGTCAATTACAAAAGTCAGCTTTACTGGGAACAGTTTACATCCTGCGATTGTATCTTTGACACCTTCAAACAACAACATCTGCTTATCTTTGAGAGGGACTCCAGTGATGGATAAAAATGCCTAATCCTATCTAGATATCTGTCTGATTGTTCAATCAACTGTTTAATTATTATTATTATTATTATTATTATTAATAATAATAATAATAATAATGACTCAATATTTGTGATACATTTTTAAATGTTCAGTTGACTGAGTTTCATGTTTAATGAATAAAAGAGATAATAGTAATAGTAGGAGTAGGAGTAGTAAGTTAAGAATATCAGAAAAATCACTCGGTGATTTTATTTAAACATCTATTTACCTCTTACTCTCATTTCCTCACCAACACTTTATGCAAAATCTGCATAGGTTTTTTTGGTCCTTTAAAATTTTTAGAATATTAAATCTGAACACACTCAGGGTAATCGTTCAGGAAGCAACTGCCATTGGATGCCCGTTTTTTTTCTTTCATACTGGAATATTGATACCCCTAGAATGTATTGTTCTTCTTTGAAATGGTGAAGGGAGTCAATATTACAGGAGGCAGGAGGAGTTATTGTTGGAGATGCTTAATCAGTATCTGCCACTCTCCCAGAAAATGCCAACTAATTAAAAGGGCGAGTGGGAAGACTTGTTTGAATGTGTTGGGAACATGAATATCGCCTTCTCGAGTTAAAGCAGAGAACAAAAGATGGCAACCGCGGTGAGTGCAGATTATGCCAGGTGAGCTGAAGGGTTTTCTTTCAGGGCACCGCAGTGGATTAGGTGAGGAGGAAACTTGGATTAAATCCAACCAAGAAAATTCACGGAATAACTGTGCCAATCACTCACTCGAGTCTACCTCACAGGGTTCCTGTTGGGGCGATCATTTGAAGAGAGATCGTCAGGGAGAAAAGGCAGGATATGTCAACGTGCAATGGAGCCGTTCTTAATGCCGTGCTTAATTTGAAACAAATCCCTGCTGCCTTTGAGGTGTTTACTTACTAATAGATATCCTACAAGAGCAATCCTGTGCTCGCCCCAACACGATTTAGGATTGCCTGGTAAAATCAGAGTCTGCCAGAGTGCCCGATAAGTGACTCCCTTGGAAACCTGTTCCTAGAATCCGAGGGGGAGGCTCAGCTTCCATTCTAGGATGAATCCTAGAGGTGTGAATGAGGGGGGGGGGGTCGGAGGGAACCACATTCGCCTGTTCTGATGGCTTGGTTGACCTCTGAAATCAACACTTCCAGGTTCATGGAATTGCCATTTCTCATCCCTGCTTCCTCAAGGATCTCCTTTAGTTTGGAGGACACGGGTTTCTCCTTTTCAGACGGTCCCGATTTTCTTTTCCAAAAAGAAAAAAAGTATAAATACTACTTCCAGGGCGATGTGGGGACGGGAGACGGAGGACGAGAATGATTAAATACCCACTGTTTTTGTGTCTGCGTGCGTGCCTGTCTTTTGTAATAAAAAGCGGGCTTTTTTTTTTCATTGCCCCATCCAGTAACTTAAATTTTCCAATGTTTCCAATTTCTGGACTCTTGATTGATTGTATTTGTTCCTCGCTCGTTATTTGAAACCAAAGGCTTTCGCATCTGGCCCATTCGCTCCTGATCGCTCTCCTTCCCTCTCAAAATCTCACTGAGCAGGTCTTGTTCCGAGACCCGGCAGGGTGGGGAACCAGCTTTTCAACGTCATTTCACCCGGTGGGTCGTGTTAGGTTTCAGGGAGCCGGTCGGCCCTGTAAAATTCCGCCTGGGGACCATAATCAACCTTTCTCGCTACCCCGTTCCGTGAATGAAACCCCGTTCCACTGCAGTTAAGTAATATTCGTCTAAAATGCAACGCACGACCACAATTTCAGAACAAGTGATCTGTTTCTATTTATCCCGGGGCTCAAGTTAAAGAACTTGTGATTGGTCACTTGAGATGAGCAAAAAAAGCAAGAACAAAATACCGTCTTGGGTCGGAATGGAGAAAAAGTACTACTAGCAAACAGATCTCAGGTCTGTGAATTTCTGCACAAGTTCTTACAGCTGAGGAGAGGTAAAATAAATGTAAAGGAAATTTCTGAAGCAGAGCGGCAGAGGCACTTCAGAATTTTACAGTGTGAGTTCGGAGAAGTTTTAAATTCGTTTTTTTTCCATCACTCCCTTTCTGCGATGCAGAAAAGTTGCTTCGGTTTATTGATTCTATCTTTGGATCCACCTGTTTCAGCTACAAGAAAATATATCGCTAAAATTCCGCAGGAAAATCTACTCTGGATATGGGGATGATGAGCGTCACGATAATAATAATTGCCAGGTGGATAAAAAAAATATCAAATCCAGACTGAACAGCAGGCTGACCTAGCGACTAACCATAATAATAATTCCAGGTCCTTAGGAAGGACTCGTTAGGTGGATCAAAATGCCAAACCAGTCTAGGTATCTAGCTGTCTGTATGACCAACCATAATAATAAATGACACTATAAATTCTTAATTAAACACGAGATTTCCCAAACTTTGCAGTCCAATAAAGAATATTACTTAAACGGGGTGTGTGTGTGTGTTAAGGATTAGAACTTGGGAAAGCAATTAATTTAATAGTGCTTTGTTTTATACATATGGGGCAAATAGAACGTAAAGGCTTAGAAAACACGGTCCGCTTAGTAACATCAAACACAATTAGAATGTTTAATGTCTATCGCTGATTTTCTGGATACATTAAGTTGGGAGGTGGGGTTGCTTTGACATAACTACCGAGGTTTCTGCGGCTGATAGAGATAGGGACACAGAAGTCTAAGAAAGAAAGGTTTGATTTATGACCTGGCCCTGTTTTCTCAAAGAAAAAGTCACCTTAGGTAATGTGTAAGAAGGGGGAGGGCGGAGAGAGAGAGAGCGAGAGCGAAAGAGGGGGGGAAAAAAGACCTCTGTCCCTTTAAAAGCCAAGTTGCTATCCAAACACAAGTAAACAGAGTGGCAGAAAAGAAAGTGGAGGCGGGATTTTGAGGGGCGGTCTCACCATTTTACAGCCCGCTGAACGTTCGGCGCTGGGCGTGGTCAGAACGTTTCAAGCCGTGAACATTCGACTCGCAGCGGCTCGGGGTGGGACCGCGGGCGGGGACAGAACACTTCGCCGCTAGGAACTGCTGAAATGTGATGGACCCGAGAGGGGGAGTTTCAGACTTGTATCAAACTTCGCTGGAGTCGAAAGCCAGGCGCTGGAAGAGCGGTGCGGTCGGGGGGGGAAAAAAACAACAACCTATGCGGGGTTTTTTGCCTACCGCCGAGCAGCCGCTAGGGAACCTCTGAAGGCGGGAGGAGGAGGAGGAGGAGGCGGCGGAGCCCCCGAAGCCCCCTTCGCCGGCTTTTGGAAGCCCTCCCGAGACTCGAATATGAAAGAGCTCCTGGAGTTTCCCGCCCTCTCCGCGTGGATCTAAATGAGACCGGTGGGCTAACGCGGGGCTTCCCCAGAGGCCAGGCGGAAGGAGGCTCCGGGGGGAGGCAGGTAAGCGGCTCCCGTTCGCGCCCGCGCTCCGCCAGACCCGCGCCTGGAGGGACCACCGGCCCGGCTTCCAGAAGGGCTCCGGGCGGCCAGGGAGGGTGGCACGGGCAGCATCCAGGCAAGCGCGGCGCCCCGGGGCAGCCAAGGGGCCCAAATGCAACTCCGCAGTGGGAAGGGAAAGAGACGCTCCTCTGATTGCGGAGCTGGCGGAGGGAACCCGGGAAGCTGCCAGCCGCCTGCCCGAGAGTCGGTCCCGATTGATCGGGTGTATGTGTGTGTGTGTGTGTGTGTGTGTGTATGTGTGGCTTCGCCTTTGGGAAGCGGGACCCCGGGGGGACGAGGCGCTCCGCCTGCACCGAGTGGGAGTCCGAGGTTGATCGCGCGTTTACTTTCGGTTTGACCGCTTGCCCTAAGTCGCCGAAGGCGGGCCCGGGTGCGCGAAGAACCGACGTCGTTCTTGCGCTCCCGCAGGGCGCGCGGAGAGTCCCGTTAGTCACATCGCCCCACGCAGAGCGGCGATTCTGGAAACGAGCTTTCTCGCCTTTGGTTATACCTGCCCGAGCGGAAGGACCCTCGCGGGACGCCGAAATCAAACCAACCCTATAAAAGAAATGTCGGGGAGGGGGCTTCAGCATGGATGGTTGCTTCGGCCCTCCCGCCATCTCCATCCACCAATGTTTGTATACCTGATAGCTGGGGACCATCAAACTCTATTCTTAGCCCCCGGCCCACCCCTGCTTGCCTCGCCCCCCCCTCCTTTCTAGAGCACGCAGTTGGTGGTTTCACTCTCACACCAAAGTCGAGGCGACACACGAAAGGATCCTCCAGCCCTGATCTTGGGAAGAGCTGAGAAGGAAAAGCCCCTTCGCAGCAAGGTGGCATTTCGAGGGAGAACTGGTGCTCTAGACACCGACTTTAATTAAATTTGGGGTTCCGATCGGGAAGGAAAGTTGACAGGGCTTCTAAAGTACGCCCGGGTTCGATTCGCGCCTGACTGGCAGCGGCGTCTCCGAGGAAAAGGTACCGTTTCTCTGCAGGCGGTTTCCGATTGTCAACTTGGCACCTGGACCTATTTATTTTACGTTGTTCTGGTTTCAATGGCTGCCGCGTACAATCCCCATTCATAGCTTAATCGGTGCTTTATGGCTTTCCAAGAAGGAGAAAGAGAGTAGTGTATGCGGTTTGAGAAGAGTTTTATTGCTATCTCCGGCTTGATTTCATAGAAGTATTAACCTATCCAATGGAAAAACCTGCATTAATCTGTCTACAACATGTAAATAGTTGCTGTATCTTGAAACAAAAATCGTTCTGTTACATGGTGCTATTTTCTGAAACAATTGAAAAATCGTTTAACTGAAATAACCTCAAAACCATTTTAATCTATTTTAAGCGAAAGTTGTATTACTGAAATAACTAAGAGAGATGAAGCTGGTGTCTCCTTGTGTCAAATAGACACACCTCTAAAAATGTGGATTTAGGAACATGTAAAATGTGATCCTAAACAACCTCACTCGTTTTGCTAAAAGCTTTGTTAAGTACCAAGGGATCTTACCAAGTTACTTACTAAACTCTATTAAACTGAATAAGCAATACTTAATAAGCTTAATAATGATAATAAACTTAATAAGCTCACTTAGTAAGCACTATTAAGATCAATGCGACCTACTTCTGAGTAAACATGCATTGAATTGGCCTATTATAGTGAAAAAATCTAGACTTTTCTAATTTCTACTTGTAAATAAGTACTAGTAAGCTAAACTCCCTTTGAATTTAAGCCTGCATAATATTTTTTAAAAAGTGCTTGTATTTTAAGCAAATTTATTCTCACACATTTGGAATTCTTTTTATTATACCCTGATGTTAATAGGAAAATAATATAATCCATATTTTAAAAACTCACCTTTAGTATTTATTAAAATAAATTGTATTTTCCTGCCTGCAAGTCCTAAATGAGTTTAGCTTGAAACCAATTTCCACTGATTTTTAATAGAGTTCTCTTTTACTAATAGCACAATCCTATGCAAGTTTGCTGAGCATAATCCTAGCTTAGCTTACTCAGACGAATTTAAAGGAATTTACCTGCCGATAAGCATGTATAGGATTCAACAGGAAGGCATCCACCTGCAGCCATAAGTAAATTCTGGTTGAATGAATTCAGTTAATGTTTTGATGAATGTGTTTGTCTATTTGTTATGATGTCTACATGGGAGAGACATTTTTAAGATAAACCAAGCTATTTAGGACATTTGGATGGAAAATGTCAGATAGTATTAGAATTATTCCCAGTTTGGAAAACATTAATTTGGAAGCAAGCGCCATTGAAAGCAGTGCAACTTTTCTACTGGGTAAATAGGCACGATGGACATGTTCTTGGGAAGGGAGAGGAGGAGGAAACCTGTCTTATCTCTAATGGAAATAGAACCTAATTACTGTGATGCTTCACAGCGCAACTAATTTAATAAAGGACAATCATTTAAAGGATTTTTTGGGGGGTGGTGGTGGTGAAGGGTTCCAATCTTTCTAAAGCACTCTCACTTCTCTTCTTGAACAAGTGAGGAGGCCGGGTGAGAGCATGCTGCATAATGTTTTATAAAAATCACTCCAGGTCTGCAGACTTGCCTTCTTGAAGCAGGAAATTATTTAACACTCGCCCTTCCCAATAGAATGGAAACTTCAGTTCAAAAGTCAAGTGGTCCAGGGTTAGTACCGGTCTGAAGAGGTTCTCCTCCCCCCCATCTCCCCCCCCCCCCGATTTCTCACCCAAGCGTGGCCTGACTCCCAACCCGAGGAGGGTCTGTTGGTGTTCTGGACAGGTCAGAGAGACCAGCTACTGCTACTAAGAGGCGGCAGGCCCTCAATCTGCCAATTTCAGAGTGGAAATTGAAGCGGAGAGAAAGGAGGGAGAAGCTGCAGCTTATAGTTTTGGCTAAAGGGGCTGAGCTAAGCGGGGGGGGGGCCTCCGTCACACACCTCCCATCAATTCCCTCCCCTCCACGCTGGGAAGGCAGGTCGCTCGTTTATACGGGAGAGGGGGGAAATAAAAAAAGAATTGGCGCACTTCAAAGAATGACACGAAGGGAAGGAGAAAAGCCATCCAGGGCCCAGACTGAGGGCTTCGGTTGCCCTTTGGTTTCTGCCAAGCCCAAAGACCGCAGGAAGGCCTGGCCAAAGCCTTCAACCGCCCAAGAATGAGGCGACGCTGCTGCTGAGTGACTCTGTACAGGTCTTTTCCCACGCTGGCTGAGGGGCTTGCCCAGTCATTCTTCGCTCGTTGGGGTGATGGGATTTGTAGTCCAGCATATTTGGAAGTCACCCGCTTGGGGAAGGTTGGCCTAAATTAATTATCGAAACTATTAGGAAATTATACCTTTTTTTTTTAAAGGGAAAAAAAATACGAATATGTAGTCACGCTTAAGCAAGTCGATTCTCTTTCTTTTCCCCCCCGGAGCTAAATTGGCGCGGAACATATTAAAGCTTCCACCGCTGTCGAAGATCGCCGCTGACACTTGAGGTGGCTAAATGAGTATGCACAGCGTCCAACTTGGATTCTTTAAAATACTGAAGTATTTCTAGTTCGGAATATAAAGTGGCACCATCTGAAGGCATTTTGGATTCTGCGCTGCGTGGGAGAGAGGGAGCCAGCTGAAAGGGACTCGTGAGTCAGCCCGACTCAGCCCGCTCAGCACAGCCTTGTAACTCCCGATTAGGTTTTGGTGCCTCTTTCTTTTCCTAAGCAATATCACATTTCCCACACTTTCCACAACTCCGGTAACAGGTTCCAAATGTAGTAAGAACGCGGAGCAGGGAACAGCCGAATTCCTACTGCGGGCCGATGGCCATAAGGCGACAATATATGAGAGGAAAGCGGGCGGCGTGGGGGGGAGGAAGAAAGACAGAGAAGCCTCACCTGCTCCTTTGGGGTTTGTTGAGGCCAATAGCCCCCTCTCCCCACCCGCATGGCCCGTTTCTTGGCCGCAGTCCGAAACCCAGCCTTTTCGCGTGGGAGTTGACCACCGGCCGAGTCGGCCCAAGCTACATCGCGATCGCCCATTCCCGAAGTCCCGCGGGGGGTGTCGCTTCGGCCGGCGTAAAAACACAGTAGGCCAAAGGCAGCTGGAAGGACTCCGGGCCGTTTTCTTTAGACGCCGCGAAGCAAGCACGCGAGCCGGCGTTGCTTTTCTCCGAGTCGCTTATCTTGATCAATGACTTGTTGCTGAAGGAAGAAAAATAAGCACCGCGCGGCAGGCGGGCGGGGTGCGTGAGGAGAGCAGAAACGGCCACGGATTCCCCCCTTTGCAACAGCATTCAACCACGGCCAACCTCAGCCGGCTACTCTGGAAGCGAGGAAAAGGCCTGGAGAAACTATTCTCCCTTCCTAGTGGGGCGACTCAGATTCTGAGCCTTGACGTCCCCCCCACCCGCTTTCCAGATGCAAGTGTTGTAGGCTTTGGTGTCCATTGTTTCCGAATAAGGCACTGACTGGACTTCAGGACAGCGACCCTGTGCCTTTTCAGGCTTAGCTTCTAGGCCCGACTTTTTCCAAGGCAGAGCCTTGGGATTCAGCGCCAGGATCGGGACCATGGGTGCCGCCAAGGAAGGCCTAGAAGCCGAGAACAGGCATAAATGGTAGAGAGAGAACAGACGCAGAGCAACCGACCGACTCCTTTCCAAGCTTACGCCAACGGAGTGGTCTGTCTGTGGTCGTCTTTTTTTTTCTCCTCCCTTCATGTTCCGCCTCCTCCCATTGCAAGTGAAATTCCCGCTGTCTCGAAGAAGGGAAAGGATTTGGCTCCAGGCTCCTCGCACTTCTATTCGCAAGTCAGTTCGGCCGAAAGTCTGATCCCTGCAAGGTTTTTTTTACCCCAGAACTCACACGCATCTACGAATGGGTTACAGGAAGATTTTATTTCAAGAACTGGGTGTGGGGGGTGGAGCGCCGCAGGGGCATCCTACAACAGATCTCCTAGAATCGCAGCGTGTTTTTCTCTGGGTTAAGGAATTATACCGACTGCCACGGGTTCAGCGCTGAGCACGTAGGTATCGACTTGCTGTATTTTGGGTTCTCTGAACTGCTGTTCCCAGATCACGTGTCGGGAAGAAGCTTATAAAAACAAGAAATCCGAATTCGAATCCACGGCACCGCCGGTTTCCACTTTATGGGACGTGCAGTGCTGCATTTTGGAGGCGGGCTGAAGCCATTCACTTAGTGAGGCTTCTCCTCTTTCTCGCTGGTTAATGACCCGAGCCTGCAAGTAATGCGAGGAGACCGCACATTCCCCTTTCCCGGGAAAAGTGCACGTGTCTCTCTCTCTCTCTCTCTGTGTGTGTGTGTACTTTTACAACTTCTTCCTAGGCCGCAGCGCAGAGTTTAGAGCTGCTTAGAACTGCTGCAGAATAAGCCCTGTGGCCGACAACACAACCCTGTGAGGGAGGCAATTGGCGTGTTCGGAGGGCAGCCCTTCGCCCCTCTGCTAGGGCCCATCCCGTCCTTCCCAGCCCGCCTTGCAAAACAGCCTCCTTGGAGTGTTTGGCGGCAAAGGCTGATCCCTTCGCGGGCCCTTCAAAAAAAAAAGGGGACGACTCGTAGTTTGCCGAGAAGCAGAAGAACGCAGTTGCTCTTCGCTTCCCGAGGGGGACAGGAGAGGTAGCCGAATCGAGTTCCTCTTCATCCCAATAAAAAGTTTCTCGTTCTCAGGCGTCCACGGAGGTCGTGGTTTCATCTCCATTTTACCCGCTTCTGAGAATGGCAGGGAGCAGTTAACCATCAACCTAACAAGCGGCGAGAAAAATCGACGTTAGGTCGGCTTGGTGTCAGGGCACCTGCGCTTCCTGGCACGCCGGTGTTTGCTTGGCTCTTTACCTTGAGCGCCTCGGCCAAGCATGGCGTGTCTTCGGTTCAGTGGCCTCCGACTGATTCCCTTGGCCAAGTGCGTAACTCTGCACCGCGTTGGTGGTTCTCCCCTGCCAGTTCGGGTGGCCTGACTCACGCCCCAATAAGCTCCAAGGTATCGCTTGCATTATTCTCCTCTCGCTGCTCCGCAGGACCTGGCCCTTTTTCAAAGCTCTTTCCTCCGACCTTGGCTGCGATGGAGCTGAAGTCATCAACCAGCGCTGGCAGGTTGGCAAGAACTGGCCGCCATAAATTGGGACGTCCGGATTGCCCTGCCCACCCGCACTCTTCGCGCCTCGCAGGCCGAGGTCCGTGTTTACAGTTCGGAAATTAGGCAGGGTTTGCTCCAAGGCTTGCCTGGCCTGCTTCTCGCCTCCCCTGTATGCTTTCCCAGGCCGTATCTCCGGTCACCCGCGCCCACCAATCCTCTTGACTCGGCCGCCTTGGGGGAAAAAGAAGGGAGCGCAGACCTTTTTTGGTCCCCATCCCCACTTCTCCCTTGGTTGCAGCGCGTCCCGTCAGCGGTGGGCATGAAATGGATTAACGCCTGGCCTTGTTGCGGGAGGGAGCACGGGCCACGTGAGGCTGGCAGGCGGTTTAGGGGCGAAAGAAAGCGCACGTGAGGAAAGGGCCACTTTGTGCCTCTCCTCGAATAACCCGCAATCTTTTCTACCCCCCCCCCCTCGTTCCTGTTTGTGCTTAGGATCCGACCACCGGAGAAAGAGGCCCTTGCGCGCTTTCCGACCACCGGGTTCAACCAGTCAAAACAAGGCCCGGCCCGGCCCGCCACGATGGGGAGCAAGGCCCTGCCGGCGCCGATCCCACTGCACCCTTCGCTGCAGCTGACCAACTATTCCTTCTTGCAAGCCGTCAATACGTTCCCGGCCGCCGTGGACCACCTGCAAGGCCTCTACGGCCTGAGCGCCGTCCACACCATGCACATGAACCACTGGACGCTGGGTTGTTACGCGGCCGCGGCCGCCGCTGCCTAGGGCGCCCGA
>JANHZT010005686.1:64142-78068 GCA_032468215.1 Stegonotus admiraltiensis | reverse complement strand
AGAGCTAAATAGCTTGAAACAGATCTATACTAGTCTCCCTTTATTTCTTTATCAGCAAATATAAATTTGGTATAAAATGGTTTGTTGTGAATGCCACTGCTTGAGGGCTCCTGGATTGGAGCTGAAGTGCGAAAGGGAAGCAGTATGCTCCCTCCCATATTGGGGTAGACCAGGTGCTTCAACAGAAAAACACTGTATATATATGCATATGCATATACATATACACATACACATACACAAACATACATACATACACGTATTTATATATACAGTATATATACCGGTATATATATAATTAGTGTTGTTATTCACTATCCTGCACACTATGAAAACACGTTGCTTGAGTATCAAAAAATTAATACATACACCACAAACTATGACATCTATGGAGAGACAATCCAGCTCAAAGGTGACTGCAAATTATATCAGCTCATGTCAATAGGGTGAATAATCGGGGATGATGAGAACTATAATCTGCATATGGAAATGCTTTCCACATCTGGAGATGAAGAATTTATGAAACATTTCAAGAGTTTCCCCCCCCTTCTCTGGCATTTTCAGATTCAAACTTTTTCTACAGGCAAAAGAAATGATCTTCTTAAAAAACGCAAGCCATAATACAGTGAGATGTGAATGCCAACCTCAGTGGCATTTGAGTGAGTCACCCAGAGAACCACAAACAGACATGCTTATTGATCTGTATTTTGAATTTGAAAGAGAAAAAATGATTAGCAATCATGGCAGCTGAATCACACTTTTCCCAAGATTAAACAACAACAACAAGATGAAGTATATTAGATTCAAGTGCTGATTAAAAGCCAGGCCTCACCAATTAGTACCAGTAATCAATGTGAAAATGCCATTAGGCAAGGAAGACAGGTCTCTTCATGTAGAGGATTTGGGGTGCAATTAAAGGACATGCAGCTGTCAGCTTTTTAATTAAAATGTATATATTTTTTTACTATATGGAGGGAGGTTGAATTGTATGTTTCTGATGTCAAAGACATTGGGATGGTTTTCCTGGGATGTGATTTAATTTGATCAAAGAATATTTTCCTTTAATATTTAACATTGAGATGAACTGGGTTTACTCAGTGATGATAGCAGTTGCATGTCACGCATGTTTAAATGACCTCTTTTGTGAAGTATTATCTGTTATATTCCATCACTGAGTTCTCCTATGAAAAATACTTCTGCGTTCAGTTCCAGAACCTATTAAATACAGATTATTTCTTCCATTCCCGTCACAACCAACAATAAGATCTAGTTTTTAAAAGTGGAAGAATTCCTGATTAAAAATTTGTTGGCTATGTAATATTGTATTTTTGAGACATTTTATACATGGATTTTCATTTCTGCAGCCTTTCTCCTCCTTCACTATTGCTGCTTTTTACCATGCCACATTTATGCTTAATTTTGTCTGTAAATGAAATGTATGCAATATGTATCATCCTGTTAGTTTAGAATCAGTCTGGTGTACTCTATGGTACATACACACATTGTGTGTGTGTGAAAATCTGGAAACAGATTTCAGACGATATTCAGAAACTCCAGAGATTTTCTTTATGCAATTCCCTCATGTATTAACTACAAACTACCTTTGAATTTGTAAATAGGATAACTAGTGTCATATTTGCTCATTGAGAATGTAATTGTGCTTTTTAACATTTTTGCCATACATTAAATCAAACTCGCGTTGTCATGTTGTCACGTGACGTATCGTGGCTTTCCTCCCCTTTGCTAAAATGGGGGTGGGGATGGCCAGCATGTGATGCATCTGGCCTGAGGGCCGTGAGTTTGACACCCCTGCATTAAATAAATAAAAGACAATATTCAAACCAAGCCATTCATCTGGGAATAGAGCTAGATAGAAGGGTTCATTTGAAAAACATCTATAATAGAGAGCAAATTTTTGGTATTTAGTTGGTCCACTAAATTTCACGCTTTACTGAAGTCCAAATTTCACCTTTTACATTTAGCCTCAGTGCTTTAGACTAACAGTATAGCCAAACTTCCCTAATGTGATACTTGTTTTCCCCTTTGATTCCATCACATGTATGCAGACCAAATGTGTTTTACAACACATTGGAGGACAATGTGGCTCTGTAAGAGGTCCAGTTGCTTACTCAGCATGATGCCACTGTAGATGCCTTCTCAGATAGTGGCCATATAAGTGACATGCTTTCACTAGAACGGTGGTTTTCAGTGTCTAGTTCAGTGATTCTCAAACTTGGCAACTTTAAGATTTATGGACTTCAACTCTGGCTGGGGAATTCTGGGAGCAGAAGCCCATATTTTAAAGTTGCCAAATTTGAGAAACACTAGTTAATGGATCAAAGTCAGCCTGTAGATGGTTTATTCTGGCACCAAAAGCACTCATCGCTTCTTGCAACCAGATGGAAACTTCTGTTCCCTCTGGGCTTCTTTGCCTATTCCAGCAGTAGATCAAGCACTCCAAGAATTATTCAATTTTTGGGACCTGAATCAGCCTCTGCTCCAGAGTGAGTTGTATGCTGTTTCCCAAAACAGCCTTTTTTGAAGTGGCATTCCAGAACTGGCACTCCCAACATCATGGGGATTGAAGTTCTAACTGAGTTGGACAGGTCAGGGAAGGCTGGTCAAGGCAATTCAATTGTCTTATGCAACAGGCAGCATCCAATTGGCAGGATAAAAACTGTACAAAACTCTTCGGGCCTTGTTTGGCTTAGTCTCTTCCCATTGTAGGAGGAGGGGCTGTTTTGCATGCTTTTAAGTGGTTCTGTTTGCATTACATATTTATCCATGACTAACTTAACCATTGTTTACTCAACCCATTTTTCTGAGCTTGCATTGCATAGCAAATCCTATCCGCTGGGTTTGCCCAAGAGGTAGGTTAAAATGCGGTTGATTAATTCGCGGTTCAGTGTGCACGCAAAGAGAACCTGACTGTCTTCATGTGAAGCATAACTGGGGCAAGAGTGGGTTATTGTCTTGTGAACATCATAACCCCTTCAGAATTGGAGTTAGAGTGAAGATGTTTTAGCTTGAAAAGGCTCCACTGTTGTTGGTTAAACTAACTTCCTCTGATCAACTGCCCTATACAAACATGACCCAGAGAGTTAATAAAGGGTTAGTCTTCTGTTTCTGCTGCTGACTCAGGATCCTAGAACAGCTGTACAAAAATGTGACAACTCCAGAAACTCTGCTTCTCTTTCCATTTTAGCTTCTAATCCAGAAGTGTTGGAGGAGTTGTAATAAAAAGAGTGTACATTACTATCTCTGGTGGCAATGCACATCGTTTATTCATTTTGGTTAAAAGATGTTGAGGACACCGGAAAACCTAACCAACACTTTTTAATAAGGAACAAAATAATTTTATTGTCCACTTTTTCTAGGACATAGAATACTTAATAAATGTTTATGGCTGCCCAAGTCAATTTCATCTTTGGATGACATGATGTACAATCATGAAACAACAAATAAACATTCTAAAACAAAAACAAACAGGAGTAGATTGAATATTCAAATTTATGTGGCATTCCTTTAAACAGAAACTCCAGTCAACTTGGCTCCAATGCTGGAGAAACAAATCAGAGTTTTGGAGCCTTTCTAAAGACCAACAAAGTCAGGAATAACTGTATATTGAAGGAGAGGTTCATTCCATCAGGCAGATGTTGCAACAAAAAAGATATGCTTCCCGAATCCCACCAGATAATATTAATTCAATGAAAGGACCCAAAGTATGCCCATTTCTATTAGAACGTATGGGTTGGATGGGTACCACTGGGGACAGGTGATCCTCCAAATAATCCAGTCCTGTGCCAAGTAGGACTTTATAAATGAAATCCAGCAACTTGAGTTGTACCTGGAGCAAGTCTGTCTGTGCACAATCTGATTCATTGCATTCTCATTCCAAGCGGTGACTTAAAGCCTCAGTTGGATCATGCATCAAAACATGGGTTTCCTCTGAATCCCAAGTTTCCTCTGAAAGACTACTGGGTCCATCAGTCACCTGGGGTTCACCTGGGGTGAATCACTTACATAGTTCTTACCTCCTTGCAATCGAGAACAGTACGTTTCAGGATTATCAGGGAGTATTTCATCCACAGCAAGGGACTGATGGTAATATCCTCTAACTCCAGATCACATCACAACTGTTCCAAAAAAGGTCTAACATCTGCCCCTCCTCTCCACAGTGAACTAGGTCCTCAATAAATTGGATCAGACACATGGTTGCCAGGCAAGTCATGAATTTTCCAGAGTCTGTGCCAAGGGAAAACAGGTTGAAGTCCTTAGCACCAAAAGCCCAGGGAACTCTACCAACTATCTAAACATAGCACTGAGCAACATAAGACAGAAAAGCTGATAACAACATGGAGGATGATACAGTATCAGCAATCCCAACAGATTAATCCCTAAATCTCAATCTCACAGGTAGGGTCTGACACCTGGATATCTGAGTAGCAACATCCCTGAAAATATCCAGATTCTCTTGGATAATCATAGTTACCCCTCTTTGGGGTCATGGCCAGTGCGTCATTCAAAACCCAGATGAGCACATTTTAAAGATTGGATCCTTCCTCTTCATGCCCAGGCAGTAAAGCATGACAGGTCATCCCATATTAGATCCTGGCTGAGCAATCTGGTATTAGCAGCAACTGAAACCTCAGCTCTTAAGGCTTGATGAATATATATTTACTTATATATTGCATTTGAAGCACTACCAAATCAATTACAGATTTTCAACAGTATACAATAACAACCAACAACTGTGGTTTATTCAATACATCATAGTGAAACAAATCATGGCTTACTGTGTGATGTGCAAAATGAGTCCTAGAATAATACTTTGAACATTTAATGTTGGATTAGCAATATTCCTATTGCGTTCATGTTGAAAAATGACTTTTCTCTTATAAACATTTGCAAACCTTTATGAGTTAAAAGCCCTTTGCCAGTTTGCATATCTGTCTGATTTTCCTGAAATGAAGAAGTAGCAAAATATTTTATTTCACAATAAAAAGTCTGAAGGCACAAAGTGATGTCCTATAGCATCATTTCAAATCATACAAAAAGAGCATCAACTGTTGCCTAAGGTGTCTAAGGATGCTTGAAGATGTGTCAGCCATAAGACGTGTCAATGTTGGGTTTCCTTGGAATGGATTAAAAAGTACAGTTTCTAAATCTCTTGGTGACCTTTTATTTACGGATCATTGGTAAAGGAGAATGCAATTGCTTCTGTCCATCATATTAAAACTAGTTTATCTCCATGCAAGCATTGTCACGTGCCCGGCACCCGGGGGGGGGGGCGGGCAATTGGTGTCAACAGGGTGTGACTCTGCAGGATTAAAGTGCAAGTGGGACAGGACCTCACACTAGCAATTAGGTAGCTAAGTTTCTTCTTTCTTTTTTTATCACAATACTATTATTGCTGTGATTGTGGAAGAATGGAGAATTGCATGGTTGCTGGAATGTGGTGGATGGTGATGTGGAATGCTCAATCACCTTTTGAGGAGATTAGGATGGGTGTGGAAGTAAAACAACAGTTGTTTACGTCTTAAAGGATTGCAATGATGGACTGCAGGATGAAGGAGGAAGCCACTGAACCTCAATGGAGGTCAATGATGATCTGTTTGGAGAGAAGTGAAGTGCTATGGATTAGATTGGGAACAGCATCCAGGTCATAAATTGTTTTCTCAGACCGGTTGTGAAGCTGGTGTGTGTCACATTCTTTGGGAATCCGAAGCTGGGGCAGAACACTGACCCAATGCCTGGAGGCTGTCAGAGTCTAGATGGTGTAGATAGATTCAGATTGAATCCCTTTAAAATGGAATGGCTTTGGTCTGGAAGTCAGAATATTTAAGGATAGTGCCATCTTTGGTTTTGAATGGCATTGTACTCCCCTACTCAGAAGTGGTCTGCAAATTTGGGGTCCCTTATGAACTGTAGCTTCTGCTGAAGGTGCGGGTAGTAGTTGTGGCAGAAGAACTTTCACACACTCTATATGGGACTTCCTTGACAGGTATTTGGAACCTATAGCTGGTACAAAATAAGGCAGTCCAGGAATGGTGGGTATTTCCAGTTATGCTGCTAGAGAACCTATATTAATTGCCATTGATTTTGTACACTTGGAGGAATCATACTGCTGCTGGTTTGGTTTATATTACATATGGTCATATAATATTTCTAGAGGGTTTGTTTTTAGTTATACAATGATTCTAATTTCAAGCTGCTCAGAAGTTTTGAACATGGGCAAAATTTTAAATAATATAAAAAATAGTAAAATTGGCTCCAGTTCAGACATTCAGCATATACTTTATTTATACCTTTTGTATCCTGTTTTTCCAAAGAACCCAGTGTTTTGGAGACATTCGGTAATGCTAAAAAGGTTGCTTGCCTGTTTGCTTCATAGAGGGGAATTGGAAGTCAGGTTGGCTTATTTCTAACCAGACATTGAAGCCAGTGGACCATCTCATCATGATCTGCCAATTTCAGAGCTCTATTAGTTAAATTCCATGGGGACTGGGCTGAATCATATGATCATCTCAGCTAAATGCACAAAGGCATTCATATGACTGCCACTCATATTAATAGAAGTCTGTGACAAATTAGTTTTATGGATATGGCCCTGGAGGGCCTTTGAGCCCCTACTCATTAATGGGAAGAAGGAAGCATGTCCATACAAACTTATTTTAGCACAATCTTATGATCGTTTCAATATATGTGATATCAGAATATGTTTGCATCAGCCATGCAGAAGACAGTAGTGTAACTCAGATCTTCTTTCCATTTAGCAATCCTAGGATCTAGTAATAATAGTAGGTCTACAGCTCTGATTGAAAAATCAGAGTAGAGTTAAATGATAGAAGATAAATGCAGAAAAGGAATTATTTGCTGCCACTTAGAAGCCATCCAGATTTTTCACTCCAGACCAGAGAGCCAGTGTGGTCCAGTGGTTAAGGTGCTGGCCTAGAAACCAGGAGACTGTGAGTTATAGTCCCACCTTAGGTATGAAAAACCTACTGGGTGAATTTGGGCCAATCAATCTTTCAGCCCAACTCACCTCTTAGGGTTTGCTTTGAGTTATTTATAAAAAATAATAAAGGTGAGATAAAAATCCAATAAATAGATAAATAAAGCCCTGTCTATACCAAACTGATTTATGGGGAGTCAGTCAATGATCACCATTCTGTGATTCCTTTAAGAGTTAATCGATTGTTATCCAGTTCAATATGGATCCTTCTTTAGCAACATCAAATACTGAGCAAAACTCAATTCCACTCTTGAGTGATTTATTTGGAGGATTTTCCTCTACAGGAATGCTAGTTTGAGTACTTTCATTTTACCAGACCTCCTTTCTTTGAGTATTTTATTTCTAAATTACTTTTTTTAATTTATTGGTTGCTACTGTCTCTACTGTTCCTTGTGTATTGAAACAATTTGACATTAATGAATTACTGCACTGTAAGACATTTTGAGAATGTATGGTTCGAATAGCAGCCTAGAAATGTATATAATAAAAGTATTGTACATATCTATCTATCTATCTATCTATCTATCTATCTATCTATCTATCTATCTAATATTTCTAGACTACCATTCCATCTAGGGATGTTTAATGGACCTTTGTAATAATATTAAAAACTCTAAATGTATAAATGATAAATTTAAGAAGAGGAAATGTCAGGAGATAATACTTTCAAGTTCCACAATCAGATCTTTTTAAATCTATGGATACTAATTATATGTTTAATATTTCATTTCTCTGATAATACATATAGCTGGCTTAGTAAAGTTTAATGTGTACTAATACAATCATCAAAATGAGATGACAAAGGTATATTAAAACTGGATTATTGCAAACTGGATTATCTTTGGCTTTGCCATGATTAACTGGCGTATGCCCTATTTTGGCTACAATTCCATGTTGATTTAATTGAGGAAAAGCACCAATTAATTGAGATTTACTTCAGTTATGGATATCTAATCTTCATATATCTCTAACCCTGTATTTTCTAATCTGTCTCATACTAAAATTTAGCACAGTAATAAAGATTTGGTCACACTAAGCCATGTTTCCATATTCATGATTTCTTGAATAATTTGGGATACATAACACTAAGGTATAATGGGCATAGGGTGCACATTATTTAGAGAGCAAAAATATGGATGCCCTCTAGAAAGCACTTAGCACTAGTGCTTTACATCCATCTCTAAGTGGTTTACAGAGTCAGCATATTGCCCCCAACAGTCTAGGTCCTCGTTTTACCAACTTCAGAAGGATAGAAGGCTGAGTCAACCTTGAGCGGGTGAGAACAATGAGTTTGTTATCATCTAATGATCATACGGATTCTTGCAACACTGACAGGCTTGGGGTGCAAATAAGCTTTGGTAGACCTAATTATGTAATTTACTGTTTTTTACAATATGTAAAGACACAAACTTTTGTGAATTAAGCTGATTTTATTAGATGCTTAGAGTGGCTAAACCGGTGTAGAATTTAAATTGGGATGAGGCTGCAGAAAAAGGAAAAGAATACAAGTTAGTGATGTAACATGATAAAAGCCCATTATGTTTGAGCTTTTGAGACCGTTTACATTTTTTTGAAGTCTGTAAATTCATCAGTGTTTTGCTCAGTTGTGTTGATAATTTTTTTATTCCAAAATTGTATTTTTAAATCTTTAATGAAGTGTCCTGAGAGGTCACAAAAGTTCTGAGATTACTTTGTCCTTGTTTTGAGTCCTGATGTCAAATTTGTGTCTTTTAATTCTTTTGCACAAAATTTGACCTGTTTGTCTTACAGAGAGAGAATCCAGAGGGACATTTCTGGCAGATGATGGCATATATCACATCAGAAGAGAAGTATGTGAAAGCATTCTAATCTTGTGTGTAACATTGTTGAAGCCTAATGATGTTACTGTTGGTGTAACTGTGGGGGCAAAATAGACTTAGCTCTCCTTTTACAATCTGGAGGTTGATTTGGGAGCCTTGATGTTTTTGTGACAAGATCTCTGCATAGCGGCTTTTACTCTGATCCAACATAATTTGCAAAGAGGTCAGAGAGATGGGGGCTGGTTGCTCCGAGCAATGTGTCTTGAGGCAGCAACAAGTCAACCTGATGGTTGACTCCTCTGTCGAACACTTGCTGCAGGTGGGTGAAATCTTGCCTTATGCTTCCATGCTCACCTTTTTACCTATTGTTTTTCTACATGTACATGTCAATCGGCTTTGATCAAACGTCCTAAATTTCAAGCAGCAGCATGATTCTACCTACTGTCTCTTACTCATCTCTCTTTCTCAGTTATTATCTTAGTAAACATCAGTATGGATTTAATTTTCAGAAGATACTGATGAAATCAAATATGCACATAATGAGATTAATAGTGAGTACAAATCAAATCATGTCTACTTGGAAGTAAGTCCATTGTTTCTGGTGAAACTTATTTCAACGTAATTGTGTAACACATTTAATTGAGCACAAATCCCACTCAACTCCGCAAAGTTCACTTCCAAGAATTATATTCTGTATGTGTTTTTCAAAAGTAGATTTAGCCCAAATTCTGTATTCTTTTTGAGCATTTCTTCCTGGGCAGCTAGATTTAATGAGTTACAGGGGAAATCATTGAGAATGTATGGCAGATTAAATATTTTGTACCTGTTCTAAAAAAGTAGCTATGTGAATCTCATGGAGCCAAAAGACAAAGAGTTCTGTAACATTTTAGAATAATGATTGATCATGTTGTTACCCAACCTTTCACATATTTTACCAGCTGCATGGGATACAGACTTGAAAGAAGCATTTGGAAAGAACAAGGAGAGTGAGGAAAAGTATTACTGTATGAAGCTTTGTTGCAGATCAAAATCTTAGGTAATTTGGTCTCTCAAGTATTGTTATTTCTTCAGGATTAAAGAAAAGAAGGGAAGGATTAAATTGTTTCTTCATGCCTGTTTTCATTCCATTAACTGGCATCTCACTATTTACATTTTTTCAAAATATTACATTTAATAGAAACAGAAATTTCAACGCTGCGTCTACTTTGATTTTGGAGAGCTTCTACAGATTAAAATGGGTCATTATCTCAAAATTCCTATTGAGTTGGGAATTTGGAATTGTGCTTTAGGATCTACTGAATGTAAGCTCCAACTAACAAGGCAGTGTCCTGTTTTAAAATTTTATTTGCAAATTGTATAATTTTCCTAGGAAATAAAATCAGACAACCAGATCTGGGCTGCAAAGTTCTAGATCAGTGTTTTTCAAATTTGGCAATTTAAAATGTGTGGACTTCAAGTCCCAGAATTTCCCAGCTAGCCAGCCAAGTTTGAAAAACACTGATCTAGACAAGGAATACATGGCTGCAAAGAGATAAAGAAAATTGTATGGCTTTGCTGTCATTTTGGGTAAATCTGGATTTTTCAGCCCAGACATGACAGCTGTAAATAATATGAGTTCCATGCAATGGAGGAAAAAATTATGTGACAGGCAGGTTTCCGTATCCAATTTTTCTTTATAGTTGCTAGTTAAATTGTGTGTGTCAAGCATTTCCATAATCACAGGAAAATGAAAAGAAACATAAAAGATTGGAGAGGGGAATAGCAGAAGTTAACTCTTCAGTCATTTGCCCTTTGAAAATAACCATTTCTGAGCTATGTTTTTTCAATGGGTTCCAAAAAGGTTCAAAGATTACCCCTGGGCGGGTAGGAAAGCAGCCTGGAATTGCTACAAAAAGTAGGGAAAGGGTTAAATTCTCATCTCTTACTCACATTTCAATACCTCTGAAATGCTTTTAATTAAAAAAAAGTGTTTGTTTATTATAGTTGCCCATCTCACCATGGTGACTCTGAGTGGCTAACAACATAGAAAAACAATATAATAAACTTAAAACCCAGAAGAAATACAATGACAGTTCAGGTGCCAGAGCAATCTGCATCAAACAACACAACCGACGGTCATGGACTTCTGGAAATTCTGGAATTGCCCATCATAGATCATTTAGCTCTATTTTTTTCTGTGTTTTTGATAGGCTTATTTCATGCGTGGAAGTTTAGTTCCACATAAACATGATACAATTATCTATTTTAAAATCTGTACACTTGCAAGAATCTTGGTTGGTCAGCAGATTAAATAGCTTCATAAATACATATTTAATAAAAAATAAAATTTTCATGACAGGATGAGGAAAATAAGTTGACTCAGACCTGCTCTCTGTTTGAAGTTATTTTGATATACATCTGGCTGGAGATTTTATTTATCGTGGGTTTTATTACCCATGAAAGGGTATCAAGAGAAAGCATCTGTCCACTTCATATTTCTAGGCTTGGTCTTTTGCTATTCTGGAAAAAGCAGCTGGGACACAGTTTCTCAACTATTACTTGTTGAGAGCTAATGGGCAGTTGCATGGGTTCCATGTTGCAAACACCTGGCTATGCAATCCATTTTGCTGACAAGAATAATTAAATCAAAGAAACTGCTTACTCACAAAGTAGGCAATGCAAGGATGGGCAGATGTGGGTTCACAAAAGACCCAGCTGAGCATGCAATTAGAACCATGCTATGCATTTTGTAAATATTAAAGAGCAGGAGATGGGATCCTTGCTTAAATATTTTCAAGTTGCGGTCCCAGCAAAAACAAAACTGATCAAAGATAAAACTAAACCTGACTCCTGCTAACAAATCATGTCTTTCTCCTGGCATCCTTGTGGAAGTGGTTGGCCATTGTGTTTTTATGGTTTGTGTTTTCTATATCGCAGTCTACCCTATACCCCTAGGATCTGGGGATGATCTCCCAACCAAATCTAAACTAGGACTGACCTTAGCTGTTTCATGGTCAGTTAAGTGATATTTACCTGCAGAGGCAAATAAAATTAACTCATAAAGTTTATGTTAAAATATTTTCATGGTGTAGATCATGCCTTAATCAAAACAAAAATAATTGTTTAGTGGAAGGAGAGACGCCAGCGGAATAGTCACCACACCTGAAATCCACTAAGTCATGGAGAGAACTAAGGAAGTATAAAATTTGTCCACTTTTTTCTTATGACTCAAGTCCAACTTTTTAACAGGTTAACAGAGTTGGAAGGGACCTTATAGGTCATCTAGTCCAAACCCCCGCTCAAGCAGGAGACCCTATACAATTTCTGACAAATGGCAGTCCAATCTTTTCTTGAAAGTCTCAAGTGATGAAGCTCCCACAACTTCTGAAGGCAAGCGGTTCCATTTTTGGCCACCAAAACTGCTTCCTGGCCAAATTCCTGCTTTTTAAGAATCCGAAATGGCCAGTTAGTCTGGAATTGTGACTGTGCTATAGGACTTCCAGTCTTAAGCTGGCGGGGGCATATAGTTTTGAACCTTTCCAAGCCAGTCCATCTCTCATGGTCAAGATATCCCCATTATCTATGAACCATAGGTCGGCTGGGAGCACTGCTTTCAGTGCTGTCATCAGCTTGTCCCTGCTGGGATCAGGTTGTCGTCTGGTTTGGCCTCTAGTGGTGACTTGTGCAGCTGATTGCGAGGTCAGTTGAACTGTCCAACAATCAGGGATAGTGACTTGACAAAGACACATCTCCTACACACATCTGTATCAGCATACACATCAGTAAAAACATTCACACTTAGAGAAACAGATGAATTTCAAATGGATGAAAATAGAATACCATGATTGGAATAATAATACAATTAAAATGTTAAAAAATAATTGAATTGACTGGGCCTGATTGTTGAAGCTCTGCATTCCTCACATTCCTTTTATAATCGTGTGGAAAATAAACACATTCCTGTGATGTGTAATCTCTACCTTGCCAAGACTGTAGGCAAAGTTATTCATAGTTTATGTTTTAGGAAAAATTATTTAAAACTTTGGCAAAGCATGCAAGCATTGCTTTATTTTCTAATGGAAGTCTGATCGGGTGCTGATAACAACATCTCAGGAGGAGTAAAAAGGTTAAAATATTTACTTATTTTTTTGCTTTTACTTCATTTTATGCAAATTCTCTGGATTCAGTTGTTTCAGGTTTTATGTTGTGTTTGTATTTCAAAAATTGTATTTGAAGAACTTTTAAAAATAGATTTTATTCAAAGTTTTAAAGAGGACATAAGAATGAACACAAATAAATACAAAGTAGAGAAAAGAAAGAAAGAAGGAAAGAAGGGGAAAAGAGAAAACAACAGTGCAGTTAGAAAGAATAAAAAGAAATAGAAGCTTCTGATTTCTTCTACAGCAAATACAAGTATGATTACAACATTATATCTTATTCTATGATTACAAAAAGCTCAGCTTTTTCTACCAGTATTATCTATATATTTTTCCTAATCATCAAAACCGCAGGTCATAAGTGCATTTTTTCCATTTCATGCAAAAAACTCTGTAAGGGGCTTCCAGTCAACCATAAACATAGATACTGTCTTTTCTCTGATCAAGGAAGTTAATGTATCCATCCATGCAAACTTTATATCTTCACCAACCCTTCCTCCATTGTGGGTAATGTCGAATCTTTCCATTTTCCAGCAGTCTTGCTGCAGTTGTCATATAGAAAAACAAAGTTCCATGACTTTTTTCTATACTTTTGCCTGTCCATTAGTGCCACAAGAAAAGCCTCTGGTTTTAGTTGTACTTTAATCTTTAAGATCTTCAGAATTAACGTATGCATTTGTATCCATTTTTTCCCTAGCTTTTTTACGTATCTGCCAAACATGATAAAACGTCTTTTCATGTTGTTCAAATTTCCAGCAAAGATTCAAAGCACATTTATTATACATTCTAGACATTTGGTTTGGTCATGAATGAGGGCAAATATACGTGTCCCAGGATAATGTTACAGGATCCAATCTGGGTCAGTCATGAGGACCAGACGTTTACTGGACCCCATCCTCAAGGACGAGAGAGAGAGAGAGAGAGAGAGAGAGAGAGAGAGAGAGAGAGAGAGAGAGAGAGAGAGAGAGAGAGAGAGAGA
>JANHZT010005686.1:50755-64042 GCA_032468215.1 Stegonotus admiraltiensis | reverse complement strand
AATATACAGAAGTATGAAGGCTATTGCTTAACGCATTGTAAGCCACTCTGAGTCTCCGGAGAAGGGCGGCATATAAATAAAATCAAAAAAAAAAATCAAAACCACCATTTATTCCCTTTAAATCTTTCTGGTAATTGTACATAAGAAAACCATTGACAAAAATATTCTTCCATTGTCAAATCTTTTTTTGATTTTATTTTGCAATCTCCTTGAGAAAATTCTAGTGCATCACAATAAGTTAACCATTTGTATTTACTTATACTTTTTAGTCTATAAAATTTTTCATGCGCTGAAAGTCACAAAGCTGTTTTGGGGTAAGACTTACATTTGTATTTATTCCATACTGTAAGAAATACCTCCTGACATAATTACTTTTAAATTCTACATTCATCTTAGCTTTGTCATACCATAAATATCTATGCATCCAAATCTCTGATCACGTCTTTCCAATTTCACTAATTTTCTCTTTTTAACAGCACCCACTGTTCCATCCAAACTAAACGACAGACTGCAAAATATAATTTCAAATCTGGTAGACCCAATCCTCCATTTTCCTTTTCATCTTAGACTATTTTATATTTAAGTCATGTTTTTATCCTCAGCCCTACAAATGTAAATATATTGTTCCATTATTGTTCAAATGGTATATCAGTTGTCAAAAAAAGTATTCTGAAACAAAAAATAACATTCTAAGTAAATGTTCATCTTAGTCATACAAATTCTACCCAACAATGACAATTGTAATTTGACCATTGTAATTTGTTCCATCTTGACATATCCTATTTAACTTCATTCTATGTCTTAACATAGTTATTCTGAAATAACATACAACTCATATTTGTCATAGTTTGTGTTCAATCTTAAAATCCATTTTATTCATCAATTCTCTTTGATTTTATATCTTCATATTTTTGTTAACATCTTTGACTTCTGGTTATTAATTGGGAAACCTGCTAATGCCCTAAATTCTTTTAAGTTATTAATTAAAAATGTAATTCCCTTTAAAGGGTCTACCAAAATGAGAACCAAGCTATTCTCAAAAGCTCTTAACTTGTATGATTATTTTTAAACCTTTAGACCAACATTTTGTTCATTTTGTCTTGTTTCTATTTCAAGAAACTGTATTTGCAAAAAATTGATATTATTATTTGACCCAAAAGTTTGGTAGGAAAAATGAAAAATGCAATAGAGAAATAGAACAAAATTTCATTATAGGGATATCAGTAAGAAAGACTGAACTGCTATTAATTTAATCATTGCTTCAGTTTATATAACTCAACAGTTGCTCAATGCAATATAAAACATGATGTAAAATAATGGTGTTTTAAATTCCACGGTAATCTAATTATGGTATTTAGGGTCAGCCTTATGGTTCTTGAGGCATGGAGGGTCTCCAAAGACAACGTTCCCAAGATTGGAATCCAAGTACATCCTACCTTGGATGGGGAAAATATAATATTGATTGCTCTTTTCATCTCTATATAGCCTCTGCGGATCAAAATAATTTCATTGTTCTAAAAGTGTTCCATCATTGCAACTCAAGGGATATATAGAAAAACTGGACGAGGTCTCATGCATTCTAACCTCTGAGTTCTCTAAGCTTTGATATTAATATTAATTATTATTAATTGTTATTAACCATTGGTATTTATGCATTTAATCTTGACAAATTGAGCCATTTGTAATGTTTACAACTTTGTAAAGTTTACAAAATCACATGAATCCTTTTGGATTATTCTCATGTGAGCTGTGGTGACACGTCCCGTCTTTTAAAATATTTGGAAATATATAAATGATACAATGTTAGAGACATGTCTTCCCATTAATGAGGAACTGTAAATCAACATAGGTGTAATAAGACCAGGAACATCTACAGGATAACCAAAAAAGTCAAGGTGACAATTGTGATTGTTCAATCATAATCACCCCAATTTACAGAGTTGCAACATATGTAAAAAAAGGTCCAGGTTTTGATCAAATTTCTCTTCAGATGCTCTTGGATAAAATTGGATAAAATTGGATAAAATTGTTACTCACCGCAATTTACCCTCCCAAACCCTCCCTTTCCTTCTGTTTCCTAAACGTGTACATAATATTGCACTGCTTTTTTTCATTTTACATATTTTAGGTCCACATTTTCACTGTCTTCTTTAGTGAGCAGGGAGGATTTACTGTATATATGCATAGTTTTTTTTAAAAAAAACACCACTGTCTTATTTTCATTAAGTTAGCTTCCTGCTGTTATCATTTTTGTGTTACAGAGATCTTAATTTAAACCATGACATAAAGGCTTTTCATCAGTTCCTTCTTTTTTTGTTTTGTTCTTTGTGCCAAAGTTCTTGCATTTTTAAAATAAAGAGCATGTTGTATAATAATTGCTGTAGGACAGCTCTTTTATTTTAAAATATGAAAGATAAATGGGGTGTGACATGCATATGTTTCAACATGCAGGAACTATTTCTTCAGGACTTGTGTTTTTTTTTAATCTATTTTTTCATAGAATATTTGAGTTCCATCGAATCTGACCTCCTAATAACATGAAATTTTAAGCATTGTTTCTATGAATGTTTAAGATATAAATGTTTTTCCTGCCATATTCCACACTGTCCATGTGCACAACTCCAGTTAACAATTATACTTTTAATGATCCCCTTTTAGAAAAAACAATGGAACACTTCAATACTCTTAAATTCTGCCTTATGATCTTTGTATTACAAAATCCATGGAAAGACTGTAATTCCAGGAATGACCTAACTCAGGACAAGGGAAGAGCCCCTTTTCACTGATGATACTATGATGCTGCTGATGTTGATCAATATTTAAAGATGTACTAAGACAAAGAAAAGTTCAACTTTATCTGTTCTTACTTTGAGCAATATCTATATCACTTTTGCAATCCATCAACTGACTCAATACCTAACAGATCAAAGTTTGCAGAATTTCAAGACACCCATTTTTGGGGAGAAAGCATTCCCTCTTCCTAAAGGAGATATTGAAATTCCCATCTTCGAAGATACAAAAGTATGAAGGCTATTGCTTAACGCATTGTAAGCCGCCCTGAGTCTCTGGAGAAAGGGCGGCATATAAATTGAACCAATAAATAAATAGATAGATAGATAGATAGATAGATAAATAAATAATGCTGAGCTCAAACATTAGCCAGGGCTGCTATGGCCATAGTTAAGTGCTGTGCACATACTGCCACATTATAAATACTATACAGATCTGTGTCCACAATGGATGGTTCATATATTGCTTTAAGCTAACATTTAAAAGGGGATAATTGTACAATATGGGAATCGAACCTTACTTTATTTAACTAACTAACTAACTAACTAACTAGAATTAAATAATTCCTGACTAAATTTTCTGATTGAACACAGCCAATATCTTAAATGTTAAACGGAAGTAATCACTCTTATTTAATTTTTACAGGATGTCAGGATATTGAGGCTAATTGACCATTAATGGTAGCAAAAAGTTAGTTTTCTGCATCTTTTTGTTCTCACTGAGTGATCATAGCCACAATATGGGAGTTGCAGCTGATGTTAGAGATTGTATGTTTAAAATATAATTTTATTTTGATTCAGAGGGGAAAAAAATAGAACGTGATCTGACCTGGGTATTAATTCCTTCCTGACCCCAGGAATGGGAATTAGAGGGAAGAAGAAAAAAAACTTGGAGCGTCTTCAATTCTGGCTAAAATTAGCATCGGCTAATGCTAGGGGTTGTCAACTATAGGTCTCTTGGGAAGCGTGAGGTATCTGGTTTAGTACAAGTAATAGAAAACATCCTGAGACAGGTGGAATCTTTAGATTCTCATAAGCTTATATCTGGATGATTGAATGCCTATTGGCAGAGGGCCTCATGATGGATAGAGAGGAATGACCCATTATGTCAAGGCCTTTTGGAAAAGCAGAAGCTTGGAAAAAACTGCTTGTTTTTCTCTCACTAATATTCTCTCATAATGTTTTTGTTTTTGCCTTTTTAAAGGAGGGGATCAGAGATCAAGTTTGTTCTGTTGATGTTTTAATGACAGTGAGTTGTTTTTTAAAAAATAAATAAATAAAAAGCCCCACTATTTTTATAAGGCTTGCCTAAGTTATACCACATTGTTGCAAGCTTTTGAATTTCAAGAACTCCACATCAGATCGTTAATTTAAACAAAATGGAGGAGGAAGAAAGATGCTGGTTTTGCGGTTATACCTTAACCAGTTCTCATTGTTACATAGAATGACAGAAAGTCTTTAAAAATGTAAATGATTCTTATTGGGTACAGAGCAGTGGTGAGTTGCTCCTGGTTCTGTCCGGTTCTTGTGAACCGGTAGTAAAAGTAGCGGGAGGCTTCGCCCACCCCGGACGTCATAATGGACGATCTGTGCATGTGCGGAAGCGAGCATGCATTCGCGCTCCCATTGTGAACCAGTAGTAAAGGTAAGTAGAACCCACCCTTGGTACAGAGAAATGTTCAGTTACAAAAAGCCTCTCCCAAAATATTTTGAGAAGCAGCAGCAAGCAAATGTTTATACGTTCTCCATTTTTGGAAATATAGATTCCCAGTATTAAAATCTAAATTATTTATATCCAATTGAGATACACAGATATCCCCAGGGAAGTGTTTATATTAACAAAGTTGATGGAATTTGGGCTGTTATTCCATGTAAAAAAAACATTCACATGAGATGGGAAAGATTACCTAGCAGAATGTGGCTAAATAGTTGGGGAACATTTTATTTTGTAGAATGATACGTTGGACCACTCTTTTGCAGTCCGACTTCCAATAGATTATTGGGTATTCAGTCAGAAATATGGAAGTCAGCGGAAAAGCTGAGTCGATCTGTCACCCCTATAATCAGCTTGTACCCACCTTCCTTCCTTCCTTCCTTCCTTCCTTCCTTCCTTCCTTCCTTCCTTCCTTCCTTCCTTCCTTCCTTCTTTCCATTTCTAGGTTGACCCCTGCTAATATATCAGAGATAAATGTAGAGCATTACACTATCTTTGAAGTTCCAGATTTTTCAACAGCACTGCAACATTGGATTGCTCATCAGTGATAACTGAGAATCAATGTGGTATAATAATGAAGATATTGGGCTAAGAATAGGAAGACCCGTTCTAGTCCACTCTCAGACATGGTCGGTGAATTTGGACTTTTTGTTCTCTCTCAGTCCAGTGCGGTTTTTCTAGGGAAAAATGGTAAGCGGAAGCACAATATACATTGACTCAAGCTCCTGAATGGAAGCTAGGGCATAAACTTTATGAAGAAATACATGCATTCAGCTGGCAGAGTCTAAGATTTATTTCATCTCAGCTTCTGAACTGTTTTTGCAAAATAGAGCTCCCCATTCCTGTTTATTGACAAGCAAAATTTTACCGGTGCACAGTCTGGCAGCTAATTGCTAGTACAGCTGTTTTTTTTTAATGTCTGCATGTGTCAGGGGTTTGTGGGTTTTGTCTTACTTTCAAGATCCTTCAAGCTTTCTTTTTGCATGTGGTCATAAATGCTATTTATATGCTATTATATGTTATCATAGGCACTAACAAGTCACAAGAAGTTCTAGGGAGAAAAGCAAGTGGGAGATGGCAGCCAGGTCCCTTTCTGAAAGCTCTCAATGCAACCAGTCACATTTCAAAGAGATGCTAATTTTCATGATTTTTGACAAGTCATTCCTTAGATCCACTGTCCCATTCTAATTAGATGCTACAGGGCGTAGTATCAAAAGGCAGATAGTATTTCTAAGATCTTTCTTCCATTGTGGGGGAAACATCTAAGAAACAGGCATCTACATGCAAACGATCACTTGCTGTATTGATTCTTGGAGATGTCAGCTACTGGACTGATTCAAGTGGAGACAAGGATAAGGTCAGTCCAAGGGCATGGTTGAAAACTTTGATTTACCTTAAAGGAGAGGGAAGCTGTTTTAGAAGGCAGCCAGGAAGATTGAGAATGCTAACATGGTACACCTGTCAAGCTATGGTTTGTCGATGAAGCCTACAGTTGCTGCTTTTTACATCATACTACCAGGAGTGGGTTCTACTTACCTTTACTACCGGTTCGCAACGGGGCTGCATGCGCTTCTGCGCATGCGCAGAAGCACCCTGATGATGTCAGGGTCAGTGGGCGGAGCCTCCTGCCAGTTTTACTACTGGTTCTATAGAACCGGTCCGAACCAGGGACAATCCACCACTGCATACTACCCATACATTGTGGCTAAAATGACTTCGCAAAGCACAAACCCAAAATCTAAAAAAGTAGATTATGACTAAATGGATGGATTTGAACAACATATTTAACCAGTCCAATTAAAAAAATAGTGGCAGCATATGTTGTTTTAATTTTTGTTCTGGTATTGTAGATTAGAGGTAGTCCTCAATTTACAACCACAACAGGGACTGGAATTCTATCACTAAAGGAGACGGTTATTAAGTGAGTCATGCCTAATTTTATGGCCTTTTTTTTTTACCATGGTTGTTAAGTGAATCTGGCTTCCCCCATTGACTTTGCTGGCTGGTAAGGTTGCCAATGGTGATCAGGATGGTGCAGCTGTTATAATACATGCTGGTTGCCAAACACCTGGCTTTTGATCATATGATTGTAGGAACATTATGATGGTCATAGTGGTGAGGACTAGTTGCAAGTCATTTTCTTTCAGCACTGTTGTAACTTCAAATGGTGGCTAAATGAGTGTTTGTAACTTGAGGATTATTTATAGTATCTAATACTGGGGTGTCAAACTCATGGCATCATGGCAGCATCACATGACATATTTTTCCCCTTTGCTAAACCAGGCATGGGCGTGACCAGTGCGTGACGCATCTGGCCCCCAGGCCGGGAGTTTAACAGCCCTGATCTAGTATAAGCACAGCTCATTCAGCTAGTTTATGGTTCAAAATCTTGTGTGAACCTATATAGCAGGTTGAATCAGCTTGATTGTGTTGCCAGATCATGAAGACTGTTAACCATATCACCCCAACTTCGGACCAATTACATTGACTGACTACTGTTTCCAGACCAAAGCAAGCTTATTACTACTGAACTTTATAGCTCCAAATCAGGGGTGTCAAACTCAAGGCCCGTGGGCTGGATCCACCCTGTGGTGTGCTTAGATCTGGCCCATGGCACCACTCTGGAAACCGTGAAAGACCAGCCTGTGTTGCCTCTGCCAGCATAAATGGAGCTCGGGAGCGCAGTATGCAGCTCTCCAACTGCATTTTTAGCTGTGACTGCCTCCTGCAGCTCTCTGCCAGCAAAAACAGAGCTTGGGAGCTGTTTTTGCTGGTGCAGTGCTTGGGCTACCACAGATGCCCCCAACATGAGTGACATCAAGCTGGCCATGCCCTCTGGCCATTCCCCCCAGCCCCCCCAAGGTCAAACACAACCCTGATGTGACCCTCAATGAAATTGAGTTTGACACCCCTGCTCTAAATGGTTTCAAATCATATAGGGTGAAGGATCGCTGACTTATAATCTTGACTCAGCATTGGCTTTTCAGTAATGCAATTATGGCGTGGGGCAAAAGACAGATTCTTTTTAGGAGAAACCCCTCAACTGTAGAATTTTTTTATATAAAGAATTGCATTTAAATGTCTCTCTTCTTTGCATATGAAATTGGTTGGCTTAATGTATTTAACTGCTATTAGAACAATTTACGTTATAAAGTTCTCTATTTGCATACTGCAAATGACTGGATTTAACAACTTTGTTTTAATGATTTTATTATATTGTGGTCTTTAAAAACTTTTTTTCCCCAAATGAATCACTTTAGCAGAATTGTTAGTTTTGATGAATGGTATGTTATTTAAATAATAAAGTTGTTTGAATGCCAGCTGTGACTGTTTCTGAAGTGTGCTAACCTTGCCAGAATGTCCCAGGCTTTTGACAGTTTTGGTTAGGTTATTGTGACATCCTCTGTGTGGGATTGCTTTTGAAGAAATTTCAGAAGCTACAGTTGTGTCCAAAGTATGACGGTTAGAGTTGTCACTGGCTCAAAAGAAATTATAATTTTTACAGACTTAAGTATTAAATCACCATCTGTTCTTGTATGAATCTACACTGACTTCTCCATTTATAACAGCTAGGTCTTCTCGTCTCTTCTGTAACTTAATCGTATTCAGAAAGATATTACTTCTGGAGAGTCCATATTGCTATCACAGCTACTATCACCATTAGCACAAGCCATGAATTTATCTAAGTTCCTTTAAAAGCCACATCATCAGTAGCTTATACCTACTCCTTAGGACTACTCCAGCAGAAATCAGAATGAAATAATGTCTAATTCTGGAGAAGGATTTCTTGCCTGAAATCCTTCTCAAGAATCCAAATTTGCAGTTTTAACACTTCACTAACTGTGTAGGACTTGTCACAGCCAGTCCCCACTGAGAAATCATGAGAAACCAATCAACAATTAGATAGACAGGAAGACATCTTTGATAAGGAGACTGAGACACGAGCAGGCACTTGGGAGAATTGCCAGCATAAGTTTGTACTGGGAGAAATGATGGATAGAAAGAATTGCCTCTTAAAAATTAAGGGAGCTTGTTGTAAGCTGATAGAGGCAGAAATAAAATTAGGGGAAATATTAGAACATATATTTTAACAGAATAAACAAAAATAATAGATAGAAAGATTAGCGGTTTATAGATGTTAGGCATTTTCTCCCCTGCTATTTAAATAATATTATGAGGATCACCTAAGTTTGATAAATGTGATAAATATTACTAATATTGTTATTGTAATTTGGATTAATATGAACAATGCCCAGAATCAACATCTTGGAGGTCTTCTAGTCCAAGATTTTTGTAAAATATTGAGAATATGCCATGATCTTAAAATAAGATAAATTCAACAAAATAGTTTTTAAAAAAAACATGTATTGAACAAAAACAAAAAAAATATTCAGGAAAAAGTCTAGTTGTCAGCATCTTTGTGTGGGAAATGTAAAAGTTGGTAGGAATGCTTACATTTATAATATGGTCTTGTCCTTTGTGGTTTAATATAGTAGAATATAGATTTTGGAAGAGACATATTTAATTATAGTTCCCCGACAGTTCGTAAAATATGAAAAGCTGTACATTTACCAAGCAACCGCTGTGGTAAGGAAGCTTCTTTTGTTACTATACAAAGATATCATCATGGTAGATTGATGGTATTTGTTCAAGCTTCACTGATAAATTGGCTGTCAACCTAATGGAAAGAAATTAGTCCTTACAGTTAATATGTATATTTTTTTAAAATGGAGCTTTAAAAAAAATCCTAGGATACTTTTTGACTTTTTTTTTGTATCCATATGCTTTTTTTTTACTTGTACTTTCTTTCATTTTGAATGTCAAAAACATATAGCAAATAAAATGCAAGCGAAAACAGGATTTCTGCTACTAATTTGTAAATTTGCTTTTAGTAAATAGATAATGGTTCTTTTCAATCTTCCTGTCTATGGCCTAATTTATGAAAAATCCTTCATTTTCTACTTATCTGCATTTTTTTCAAAATCTACTACATTTATTATTCTGTGTTATCCTTGAAGTAGGAAAATGCTGTTGCCTCAGAGCTAGTATAGTTTTGTATCTACAGTCAAAGAAAACCTTAAGTGATCTTCTCGGCTTATTATCTAGCAACAACATGGCAATATAATTACAAATGTGCTTTATGGATATAGAATAAGGAAGATTTCTCTGACACCTTTGCGTGGAATTGGGAGCTGGGAAGACACTGGCATATATCAGCACCGAGATGTTAAGAGTGTTTAACACTTAGAAAGATACTATTAGAGGAATAAAAAATCTCATGCCAGTTAGTTATAGGGAAAAACAGAAAACAGTACTTTAATTTTGTAAAAAAAAAAACTTTAAAACTTCCATAAATTATATGTCCGAAATATAATAAAACTAGATTTGAAAATTAGATAACTTTCATAGCTTGCAAATCCGAGATTTTATTTTGTTAAATGTGCATGGTTTTGTTTCAGCAGGAGCAAAGAGGAAGTTAATCTTCCTTTCAATACTTTCAATAATGCTCATAGGATTTGCAGATTTCCTAAACCTTTAGATATATATTATATATTTGCAGTACTTTCTAGATAGTAATATAACTTGAAAGATTTGAAAAATAAAATAAAACCTAAGGCTTCACATACTTCACATACAAAAGGGCTTTCTGAGTCACATTTCTGGGATATGCACATTGTTAAGATATATATTAATTGCGATTTCCCATACTATTTATATAATCATTGAGCAAAATGCATGAAGTGTGAGAATTAATGCTTGGCAAAAGAAGGTATATGTGATATGTGGTGATGCTTCTTTTTGTGTTTTGTAGACGTGATTTCTGTCTACAGATAGTGTATCTAAAATAGTGTTTTCCAAACTTGGTAATTTTAAGATGTGTCAATTTCAACTTCAAAAATTCCTTACTTGGTGGTTACCATTTTATAGAAAGTAGCAGGATAACCCAAGACTCATAGACTGAAGGTCCTAGTACAAATTAGAGATGACTTTCGGTCTACAGATAGTCCTCGACTTATAATCACAACTGAGTCCCAAATTCCCATTGCTAAGCATGACAGTTAAATGAGTTTTGTCTTATTTTATGACCTTTTTGCCACAATTGTTAAGCAAATCACTGCAGTTGTTAAGTGAATCATGCAGTCATTAAACAAATTTGGCTTCCACCCCTTTTCCTTGTCTAAACCTGGCTGGAAAGATTACAAATGGTGACAATATGGCCCAGCGGACAATGCACCTGTTGTAAATACATGCCAGTTGACAAGCACTGAAGTTTTGATCATCTGACTATGGGCACGCTACAACAGTTATAAGAGTGAAAACCGGTCATGTCATATTTGTCAGTTCCATTGTAACTTCAGATGGTCACTAAACAAGTGGTTGTAAGTTGAGAACTACCTGCATTAAGCCACTAACGTATCAGGTGTGTCCATTGCATTTTGGAACGGTTTATCCATAACCTGAGAAATGATCAATACCCAGACAAAACAAACACTTTAAGACATGAACAGACTGTACATTGTTTAGCAACAGTGGAATGTATCTAGTTCATACAGGGCTTACCCTCAGGCAATTCAATCATCATAATTGCAGTCTCACACTCTACCTTCTGACATATTCTTCTCTGTAGATTCCAGGATCTGGGATTCTTTCTTTTGAATAAACATGGATGTCTCCTTCAGGGCCTGAAAAGGAGAGAGAGAAACCAACTTGTCAACTGCACTCCAAAATAAACCTTTCTGGATGAAAAATAATTCTTGCAACACCCTTGCACTACATTGTAGCTTTTTTTTTTATGGAATATGTTTGAAACCTGTAGAATATATAAAATCCAAGATCTAGACTAGTGTTTCTCAATCTCAGTCTGACTGGAGAATTCTGAGAATTGAAATCCTAAACTTGCCAAATTGAGAAATATTGGTCTAGATCAGGGGTGTCAAACTCGATTTCATTGAAGGGCACATCAGGATTGTGTTTGACCTCAGGGGGCCAGGGTGGGTGTGGCTGGGGTGGGCGTGGCCAGCTCAACATCACTCCTGTCAGCACCTGTGGTGGCCCGAGCACTCTGCCAGTGAAAACGGGCTCCCGAGCTCCGTTTTCTGCTGCCACGGCCTCCTGCAACCTTCTGCCAATGAAAACGGCTTCATGTGGCCTTCCCGAGCTCTCTCTTCACTGGCAGAGGGTTGCAAGAGGTTCTGGCAGCTGAAAAGGGAGCTCAGGAGCCTGTTTTTTCTGGCAGAAGTACCACGGGATGGTCCTTCGCTGTTTCCAGGGTGGCTCCCATGAGCCGGAGTCGGCCCCTGGGCCTTGAGTTTGAGACCCCTGGTTTAGATTATCCTCTAAATTTTAGCTCTCCTGTATGTTGGATCCCCAGCTATTGCCTGAGAATTTTAGGCTCTATAGTCTTAATCATCTGGACAATGTCAGATTAGGGAAGACAGAACCAGCAACAATGGATGGAAACTAATCAAGAAGAGAAATAAAGAGAAATTTCAGTTAGAACAATTAATCAGTGGAACAACTTGCCTCCAGAAGTTGTGAATGCTCCAACACTGGAGGTTTTAAAGAAGAGATTGGGCAACTATTTGTCTCAAATGTTATAGGGCCATGATGGTGAACCAGTGGCACGGGTGCCACAGGTGGCACATGGAACCATATCTGTGGGCACGCGAGCATTGCCTACCTCAGTCCAGCACGCATGTGCGCGCTGGCCAGCTGATTTTCAGGCCTTTCAGGCCCACCGGAAGTCAGGAAGCGAGCTGTTTCCAAGCCTCTGGAGGGCCTCCTGGGGGGGAGCCATTTTTGCCCTCTCCAGGCTCCTAGAAAGCCTCTGGAGACTGGGGAGGGCAAAAAAATGGGCTTACCGGGCTCACTGTGCCATCACGTGTCAAAAGCGGGGGAAGAGTGGGGGGGATCATGCATGCATGCGTGGGGGGACAGGGCGCATTGAATTATGGGTGTGTGCACACACACACGCAATCCCCCCCACTCCGCCCGCTTTTGGCACACAACAGCAAAAAGGTTAGCCATCACTGTTATAGGGTTTCCTGCTTGAGCAGGGATTGAACTAGAAGACCACTTTCCAACTCTGTTATTCTCTTAAGACAGTTTTTGAGTGAATTTTGACACTTTCCTGGCTTCCAAATGTCATATTACTTTAAGGAATATCAAACATGCTGTGCTGGTACAAGATCCAAGGCATTTCTTTCTCCTTTTTCAGAGTGAAAACTCACTAAAACCAACCCAACAAAGCAACAACTATTGTTCCTCCATGAACCTATGCCGTCCCCCTTTAAAATCACCCAAACTGGCTGAGCTTACTGCAGCTGTTAGCAACCAATCCCACAATACAACATTATATATAAAAAGTATTTTCTCCTTTGGGTCCTGAATCTTTACGTATTCAATTTCAGTGGATGACCTTGAGTTTCAACATTGTGTGAGTGGGAGGAAAAATGTATCTCTACTCACATTATTTGTGCCTAGCACAATTGTATACGTTCTTATTAGGACTTCTTTTGCCTACCTTTGTTTTAAGCCCTGAAGCCCCTAACTCCGCGATGGTGAACCTATGGCACAGATGCCACAGGTGGCACGCGGAGCCATATTGGTGGGCACACGAGCTCAGCTCTGGCACACATGCGCACACTGGCCAGCTGATTTTTAGGCCTTCTGGGCCCACTGGAAGTCAGCAAACAAGCCATTTCTAGCCTCCGGAGGGCCTCCAGGGAGGGTGGGGAAGGCCATTTTCACCCTCCCCAGGCTCCTAGAAAGGCTCTGGAGCCT
>JANHZT010005686.1:0-28693 GCA_032468215.1 Stegonotus admiraltiensis | reverse complement strand
GGTTCTTTTTATTTTGGCTGTTCACCGCCCTGAGTCCTGTCGGAGAAGGGCGGTATATAAATTGAATGAATGAATGACTGAATGAATGACTGAATGAATGAATGAATGAATGAACGAATGAATGAATAAATAAATAAATAAATAAATAAATAAATAAATAAATAGAGATGACAAGGGAACCCTGCAATCAGACCTAGCCAGTTCCTTCTGCAGGATGAGACTGAGGACTGTTTCTCTATGCTAAGTGTGCTGAAGAGGGATGATCAGCCTGGTGGAATTAACCAACTATACTGGCTGCCCTACAGAATCAGGACAGCACCCTTCAGCAAGGAGTCCAAACAAAAGCAAGCTAAATTGTCCACGTAGCTATTGCATTTCACGCCAATGGAAGGAGAGGTGAAGACAGTAGCAGTTCAGCAGCAGAGAAATCCCAGTCTCCTTCCATCTCTCCACGTCAAACATGAAAGCGAAGCTGTGGTTGGGTCAATGCTCCCGAGACCAGCATCCACGTCGTCACTGACCCCCATCCTCTGGGTCCTCACAACACGTGGGACACACATTCAGTAGCCGGCGGTGCTTTAAAATGCAGGTCATCAGAAGAGGCAGAGAAGTCAGACCGGCTCATCCTCCCCTTTTTAGACCTTGGCTGTTTGCATTTGACATATTTACAAGGGCGTAGAAAATCACATTTTATACAACATTACAGTATGAAATGGTAAGATAAAAGTAGCATTTTAACAAATATTTAGGCTGCATTAATACAATATGAAGCCAAACTATGGGATGGATCCCGGTCCAAACTTCTCCCTCTCCCTCCCGCCAGGACTTGGACTCTCCTGCTCCGCTGCAACCTTCATGAAGAATGCCGTGATCAGAAGCACCGCTACGGAAGAAAAACTTGGCCTGTTACTTCCCAGGGAAACTCTGCTCCAAAAACTGGATGCTTCGAAGTCCGTAGTACCGTCTGAATTCGCGGCACTCCGCTGCAAAAAATAGAAAGCGCGCGACTCGACCTACGACCGCAAGAGCCTCCCTCCCGCTTTCCCCTCTTTTCGCCCTCCGGGGATGCCTTCCGCCGGATGGTGTCACTGCGAAACCTGTCCCCGAGATGGTGAAGGGCTGCTTTAAGGGGAACACCAGTTGTCGTGGAACCCGGAAGTGTCCCGGCGGGCGTGTGGAGAGCGCAGCCCCTTTGACCCTCGGCGGCCCCTTTCTGTCGGGCTGACCCTGAAAATGAGGGTCCCGGCGGCGGGTGGCCCGGAGCTCCGCGGTTTGTGAGGCGCCTGGGAAGAGCGGCTTTTGACCGTGGAGGCTTGATGCGGAAAGGGACTCGGCGGGCAGAAGAAGAGCCGGAGGCTGCTTGGGCAGAGACTTACTCGGGAGACAGATGTGAAGACGCCAAGCAGGAACACGCATCTGGACGCGTGTCAGGCTCGAAGGCAGCGGAGTGGGGGGGGGTTTCAACGGGAAAGAAGGGGGGGTGTCTCACCCCCCAGAGGTACGAAGCTGCAGCCTCTTGGACCTTCTTCGGGGAGGGGGCGACGCCGAATTTCGGGGTTCGCGTGGAAAGCCAGTCCTTGAAAGGTACGTGGTGGTTTGCATGTTTTCTTCTGTGCACTGGGAACTTTTGAGAATATATCGCCGCTTTAATGAGGAATGTTCCGTTATCGTGGACCGTAAAAATATAAATTAATGAGTGAAGTGTGAGTAGGAGGTTTTGTTTCTTAACAAGCTGCCGTTAACTGAGTGGAAAGGTATGCTAAGTCATATTATGACATTGCGACAAGTGAAATAGACATAGTGGAAACTTTTTTTTTTTTGGAGAGACACAACTGGGGCAGTAGTGTTATGTGGTAAAGTTAGATATTTTACAGTAATTTTTTAAAAAAATATTTGCTTGCTTGCGTTCTGACAAGAAGATCATGATCATTTATGGGCAGAATACACATTTATTCTAAGTACATCAGTATTGATGCCCTAATTGTATTTTGCACTTAAAGCCAACTTGTATTGTTGCCTAAGAGCACAGAAAGTACTAACATTTAACATTGCTGTATATTTCAGTCCAATGTAAGATTGTAGAGTTAAATCATTGAATGAGTTTAAAAAAAACATTAAACCCAAATGCAGAAATTTAGTTTTGGCTTAGCATGATGTTTGGAAGAAGGCATCATGCTGGTTGCAATCCTTTTAATTGCAGACTCATTTCATAAAAGCCATTGTTTGAGGGATATGTTTGTGTATGTGTGGGTGTATGTATACACAAACACACAGAGACATGCATGTAATGGAGGGGGGGTTCAAAGGGAAGGAGGTTTTGTTGTACTAAATATAGTTGTAGTTTGCTGTATATATTCATATAATAGCTATATCTTTACTATCATTTAGCTGATAGTAAAAGCCACAGAGTCCACTGGATTTACTTCTACTTTTTAATACCTACTTATATATCGCATTAAATTTTCAAGTAAATATACATTGATCCAAATTGTTAGAATACAGTATAGCATTTTAAATCCATGAGCTTTTGTTTAATACTTGTGAACCACAGCTAATCCTAAATTGTTATGTATGCTATAGTTACAATATGTTTTCTTAAAAGGCTCTTGTGAATAAAGGCACAATGCTGGAATCCTATGTAACTCCTATTCTAATGAGTTATGTGAATCGTTACATCAAGAATTTGAAGCCCTCTGATTTACAGTTGTCACTCTGGGGAGGAGATGTAGTTCTGAGCAAACTTGAGCTAAAACTTGATGTTCTTGAACAGGTATGTTATTGTAATTATTTTGATTAAATCTTAAATAAAACTTTATCCTAAAATAAGTTGTTCTTAATGATAACTGTCTGAGAATATTATATTACAATATATATTATATATTATAACTATATGATATAATTTATTAATACGTTATGTGTCCTTGTTACGTTGATAAATACTGTATGTGTCTAAACACTTCTATGTAATAGATGTGATAATTTTGGAAGGATTTCAATTAAATTAAGCAATTATCAAAATATTGAAATAGGCCTATGATTTCTATTATATGAATAAATAAGCTTTCTTTGATACTTAATGACAAATACTATGTAGCAAGAAGACTTAAAAATGTAATTATGTTAAAATGTTCTAAATTAACATTTTGTACATTGAAGTCTTAAAGCTATACTGTAAAGTACTAATAGCTATCAATATTTATTTTTCATTCATTGTTGACATGTGAACTGGTTATTGTTTAAACCTTTATTTGAATCAATGGCGATTATCAAGCAATTGATAATAATAAGTTCTTATAAGTCAGCAAAAAGAGCATAAACATCTCATAATTGTAGATTAAAATTGCAATTACAAATATAACTGTTATTATCTGGGTTGTCAGCTTAAGTGTTGCATTATAGTTACTATTTCATGTTTAATTATTATTAATACTGAGAGATGGTAGTTCTTCAGTTATTTTAGTAACTGTATTTTGTTCTTTGACATACACATACACCCACAACTTTGCTTTATCAGTGTATCTTATACTTCTAAAAATTTAACTCTCATGTAGAAATCATGTAGGGGCAATATCAATAAGACAGAAATAGTGCTTTCCTATGTCTTGTTTATTTAGTCTCTCAGTCCAGCAAAGAATGCAGATCCATAGATACATGATTCATGTGAATTTCTGCTTCAGAGCAAATTTCATACATTGAGACATAAGTTGTGATTTGTAGTCTCTTGTGCCTACGTAGAAGGTCTAACTTACATAACTCTAAAATTCTTGAAAGTTATATTAAATGGGATTGTTTTCTGAAAGATGCTGTAAGCAGTATTTTAGTAACCATTCATTGGCAGAAATCATGGTAGTTATACGTGGTTAATATATTTCATATTTTGTAAGCTTGCATTTTTACTGTTGAATCTTCAAGCGTCAATTATAAATCCAAACAATCCGTGGAATTGTGAATTCTCTGAAATCCAGTTATTTTGAATGTGAAAACATATTGCAGCAAATTATTTGATGTGTGCGAATATTGTTAGCTATTAAAAAAAGAAATAAGCTGAAGTAAGTTTTAATAATTGTAAGTAGGTGTTTCAGACCCATTTCATTTAAACTAGGTTTTAATAGCTAACTTGGTCATCTTATGTTCTTTATTTTCAAGGAGCTGAAATTGCCGTTTACCTTTTTAAGTGGACACATTCACGAATTGCGTATTCATGTACCATGGACAAAACTTGGTTCAGAACCAGTCGTGATTACAATCAATACAATGGAATGCATCTTGAAGTTAAAGGATGGACTCCAGGTAATAAACTGGCAAGCCTAAATGAAATAAGACCGTGTGAATGGAGTCAGATGACATCTTAACATTGTTAGTTGTTATTAAAAGTATTTTGTGTTAATAATCTTATGTGTAGCATTTTGGAAAACGCTTTATAATTTTTGTGAAATTATGATTGAAAGTTCAGGGAAATTATGTTTTCCCTCAAAGCAGTTGGTACCGCTTTTTTGCCAAACTGGCAATAGGTTTGGGATTGAGAATGTCATGACCAGTCGAATTCCTTCAGGTTTTGTTTTTTTTTACCCAGCTAGTACTCTGGATCTCTTTATTTGTTAGGAAAAGATACAGAAGTAGCATCTTTGACTTAATATTGTTTGTTCCTTCTGTACCATTGCTTGAATTCCATGTAAATCTTCTTGACTTGGAATTTATCTTTATAGTCTAGTAACTCGATATTCTGATTTAATGTTGAACAAACTCAGTGGTTGGGAAGCATGTGAAACTTGAGTTGTCAAGGTTTTCTTGGCAAACACCACGATTGGAAATGATTTAAAGATTCAAATGTTGATAAATTTATTGCAAAACTGTATTCATTATGAAAGAATTTCAGCAATTGATATATGTCAGATTAAAACCAGATTATGGTTTGACTCCATTATAAGGGAATTCTGTGTATATAATAGATATACTTTACTTTACTTATGGTGAAATCGAGTTTCAAATTCCTATACCATTTTTTCCTGCTTTTGTGGTGCAATCTGTTTTAATCTGCTTTCTTTTTGGTGGGAGGGATAGTTTCTGCATGTCCCTTATTTATTATTTTATGTCCTGCTTTTATTATTTTTATAAACAACTCAACACAACAACAACCCTGTGAGTTGAGTTGCGCTGACAGAGAGTGACTGGCCCAGAGTCGCCCAGCCATCTTTTGTGTTTAAGGTTTATAATGGACTAATCTGGATTTAAGTTGCTTACTTTTGACATTGTAAGAATTTGTCTTCACACCTGTGAAATAATGGAATTGTGCAGTTATGAATTATTTCCAGTAGTAAATGTAGATGATTCTTCCAGATTTATCATATTAAGGGGGTAAATATATACATTAGCATTAATGTATTTGAAATTTATTAATGCATGTATCTAATTTATTAGAATTAAGAACCAGGTTCTAAAAAAGAAGGAAGCCACTATTTACTCAAATTGAATAAATGGTAAAATGGGGCCTAAATGTCAAATACATTACAGGTAATCCTTGAATTACAACTGCAATTGAATCCAGAATTATGGTTGTAAATTGTGCTGGTTGTTAACTGGGTCATCACATGACTGTGCCTGATTTTATGACCTTTTTTTGCAGTGGTCATTAAATGAATGCAATGGTTGTTAAGAGAACCCTTTTTAGCCAATGGCTGTTTTGTTTGTTTGTTTGCAAGAAACTGGAAGTAAACACTGATTTACTTCCAGTGACAAAGATCATTATAAATTGTGGTCATAGGACCACAGGATGCTGCAAACTGTCATAAATTTGGGCAGGTTGCTGAATGCCCCAAATGCAATCATGTGACCACAAGATGGGGGGATGGGGCTAAGTGACCAGTCACAAGTCAAGGACTATCAGTACTTAATTTTCCAGATTTGCTGCTCCTGGTCCAGCGTTTGCTTAAGGAGCATATTCTGAATCATCATCTGGTTCCCTGCCCACATGCATCATATTTGCAGAAACTGAAGACAGTAAATTAATGAAAAATGTCTTTGTGCAACTAACTAAATGGAATTTACCCTGTCCTAAATTTACTGCCGTAAAATTTACTAAAGGCAAACTGCTTTTATAAGATTTTTCTTTAATTTATCGATGATACATCTATTACTGGTTGGCCTCTACAACTTGCTGGACAAAGATGTAGAGGCCAAGAAAGAGTCAGTTCTTTGTTTTCGAATTTGAAGAGGACATTTCAGTGCAGTATAAAACTTAAATCCAGATGCTAGGGCTAAAAAGGCCGTAACTTTCATGCTTTGTTGTGATCCAGTAGCTGGCCACAGTTCAGGACAGAAAAGAGGATGAAGTTCGACCTTGTTCTATCCTGCTACATATTTTGTAATATTCTAAATCAACAATTGAACTCTAGATTATCATTTCTCTCTCTTATATATACTTTTAATTACCGATTTGTTAGAACTTTCTTTTTTCCCCCTTCATGTAGTGTATTCTCAAGACAAAAGTAACAAAATGTTTAAAAAGAATCGGTTTGACTCCATTATCAGGGAATTCTGTGTATATAGTAGACATTGATACAGAATGGTAAAACATAAGATGGCAAGGATGGTTACAGCAAGAATTTCATTAGCAATCAACTGAAAAAATGCTGTTACTATTTTTAGGTAGATTGTAGCTTAGACATTTCCATGGCTATTTAATGGACAAATTCTACTAATGAAGGCAGCAGAGGGATAGTTATAAAAGTATACAAGAAATGTGTTAAAAGCATAACACAGACTTTGCTTTTATTGAGGAAGTACAACAATTTTAACAATATTGTTGTTAAAACAGCAGTATTGCAACAATAACAGGGTTTATAGTCAAAAGCCCAACCAAAAAAAGCACACATATTAAAACAGTAAAATGAATAAGAATAAACATAGAATGCAAATCAGCTTGAGCAAGGACAGATTATTAAGTATATTGGATAACTGAAAATCTAATAGCAGAGAGGTGTCAAACTGGATTTCGTTGAGGGCCACATCAGGGTTGTGTTTGACCTTGGGGAGCTGGGGTGGTCGTGGTAGGAGTAGCCAGGGTGGGCGTGGTGGCCAAGTGCTAAGGCAGGACTTCCCTTAGACCCTCCCTCAGTCTCATTATAATCTCCCTCCCTCCCTCCCTTTTCTTCTTTTTCCTTCCCTCTTCATTCTCCTTTCTTCCTTCCCCTCTTTCCTTATTTTTCCTTCCTTGCTTTTTTCCCATCTTCCCATCTTTTTCTTTTTCTTTCCTCTTTCCCTTTCTCCTTTTCTGTCCCTGATTGCATGCTCAAATGTAAAAGACGAAACATTTCTCCTTTTGTTTTGTTTTTAGTTTGTTCTGCTAGCCCTCTGCTGACAGAGAGCTGCAGGAGGCTATCATGGCCAAAAATGGAGCCCAGGAGGGCCATATGCGGGCCCCCTGAGCCCCATTTTTGATGGCAGAGGCACCGCGGACTGGTCCTTTGCTATTTCCAGGGTGACCCCGCGGGCCTTGAGTTTGACACTCGAGCAATAGCATATTCATCACATTTAGTGACTCTTCTGGAGATATTTGGTGATCAATCAGCTAGAAGAAAGTAGATAGTTTCTTCTGATTTTACATGGTTGTGAGCGAAGAGGGGCATCACAAGAGAATATGTTAGACTTTTTAAGACTTTTTCCTTTTAAGTTGTGGAACCTGGAGTCTGTATGTAGTATAAGTACAGGTAAGGCATTTATGTATGTATGTATGTACCTTCTTTGTGGAAGGCCTTCTTAGTATCTCTCCCATCAAAACTCTAGGGTGTCTCTAAAGGATGCATTGGTTTTGTTGCCAGCAGCATTTTCTCATTTGGAAATTATTTTGTTGCTCTCGTCTATGCCTGATACGTTTACCTCTGTTGTCATGTTAATAAAAGAGAGAACTACTATCCAACATTAATATTCCCCTTGTTTAATATATTTATGGATAAACATAAAGCAAGCTTGTATTGAGTAATGAGCTTTGTTATTTGGCTTGTATTGACGAATGAGTTTTGACTAATGATAATTTGTTAATTATTAATGTATGTGTACTTTCATATGCAGGTGAATTTTGGTTTGGCTAAGGACCCAAATGATTTATAACAAATGTTAGAGAGATTGTATGAAGCAATGAATGGGTCTGAAAATTAATATTTTAAAGAGAGAAATGCTTGTGTTCAATAGGGAAGAAGGGTTGCAAATTATACCTAAATAGCAAAAAATCTGGAGAAAGTAGATTTTGTATGCTTTGGTGGAATCGTCACTAAAACGAATACAGACATTTTAATATCTACAAATGCAGATAGCAGAGTAGTGTGAAGAAATAATATTAAGAGAAGCAAAAATTACAAAAAAGGAGAAGCATAAGATTATGCTTCTATACTGTTAGTTATTTGGCTACACAACTTGCACATTGTAACTCTGGTGGTTACAGCAGGATTAAGATCAAAACCCCTAAATCAAAAAGCTAAATATAGGATAGAATAACAGAGTTGGAAGGGATCTTGGAGGTCTTCTAGTCCAACCCCCTGCTTAGGCAGGAAACCCTACACCACTTCAGACAAATGGTTATCTAATCTCTTCTTTAAAACTTCCAGGGTTGGAGCATTTACAACTTCTGGAGGCAAGTTATTCGACTGATTAATTGTTCTAACTGTCAGGAAATTTCTCCTTCTAAGTTGCTTCTCTCCTTGCTTAGTTTCCACCCATTGCTTCTTGTTCCACTCTTAGGTGCTTTGGAGAATAGTTTGACTCCCTCTTCTTTGTGGCAACCTCTGAGATATCGGAACACTGCTATCATTTCACCCCTAGTCTTTCTTTTCATAAGACTAGACCAGTGGTTCCCAACGTGGGACCTGGAACAATTTGATTTTTAATGGGGGCAGTCTGAAAATGTGTGGTGTGTCTTGACTCTAGACCTTAGCAACACTTTTTAATATTTGCATAGACAAGACTTGAATAATTCATGGGGGGCGGGCATCAGGATTTTAGAGATGCTTAGGTGGGGCATGGCCAAAAAAAGGGGGAACCACTGGACTAGACACATCCAGTTCCAGCAACCATTCTTTATGTTTTATCCTTGAGTCCCCTAATCATCTTTGTTGCTCTTCTCTGCATTCTTTCTAGAGTCTCAACATCTTTTTTACATCCTGGCGACCAAAATTGGATGTCCAAATGTGGCCTTACCAAGGCATTATAAAGTGGTATTAATAGTTCATGTGATCTTGATTCTATCTCTTTGTTTCTGCAGCCTAGAACTCTGTTGGCTTTTTTGGCAGCTGCAGCACACTGCTGGCTCATATTTAAGTGATTGTCCACTAGGACAATATAAATAAGTCACAGTCATTCAGTTTTCAGCCTTTACAGTAGCCTGGATCATTGCCTGGGGAAAGCCATGTCTTCAAGGTCTTACTGGTGGCCAGCAGGATTGGGACCATCTGAATCTTGTTGGGTAATGAATGCGGTTCCAAAGCCTGAATGTTATAACAGAGAAGACACACCTTTTAAGTTCCATCAGATAACAGTGTTTCATACCATCTCATGCAATGATAATGTCTCTTGGATATATATGTTTCTAAAGTAACTTGGCCCTTGCAATGAACGAGTTTATAGGTGATAATTGGCACCTTGTTATATGGGAGCAATATATGGAGATGACAGGAGAAATGTAAAAGTGAAATTCATTGAAATTCAATGAGAATAAGTTACTAAAATTGTGTCTGGTAAAGCAAGAAGGTCAAAAAGAATGGGTGTGGAATGAACATGAATTGAATACAATTGACTGATCAGTAAGAAAGGAGTAGGTTGAGATGATTTGGTCATACAGAGACAATAAATGAGGTTTGAATTATTAAGTTATAATGAAAGGTTGAGAAGAAAGGGAATATTGAAAAAAATACAATTGGAATGAGATTTAACAAGATTAAATAATGACAGGCAATATATGAAGTGGTATATGAAATGATGGAAGCAAAATGTATACCCAAAGAGAATGGAGTGATGGACATGTATGTGTATGGTTTTTACAAATGTATTTTGGTCTTTCTCTTTTAGATGATTTATGTTTATTTGTCACTTGTAGGGATGTTATTTAAGCATTGGCTCCTGAGAGTGATATATTTTAAGCCTATTCATTTTCCTTCAATAATCATTCTTGTTGCATTTCTATGATCATCTTGTAAAATGTACAAGAGATCCAAATCTCTGTATAGAATGCCTTGCAGTATAATCTATGTTTATTGAAAAATAAGGATTTTGTCAAAGTAAAGTATGCAGAAGTACAGCGTTACTCTTCTTAATATGATGTTGATTTTTTTTGTATATTTGCATTTTAAAAATATATACTATAATGCAAACCTTGTTTTTTTAAAAGAAGCCTGGTCCTAGTTATGCCACCCATGTACTGCTTTATATTTTTTAAAAATAAAACATCCAGAACACTAAGTATTTTTTGTTTCAGTGCTAAGGTAGAAGTTTTGAGGCCAGATGTCCCATAAGAAACACATTTTAGAAGCAGCAAATTACAACTAATTATAGAAGCTGCAGAAACAGATTTGTAACACATGACATTGTGCAACCCAGAACTAATATTTGATATTGGACCATGCAGATGGCTACTGCTGGAATGATCAGGTTTCCTGCTTGCGTGGTATTCGAAACTTGAATTTTGTGGGGCATATAGCAAAAGGTCAAATGTCACAAATGTAAAGCACTCTCAAAACAAGTATTTGTTACAGATGTTTAAGAATCTATGGCAAGAAAGGCATTTTGAAAATTACAACTGACATTTGGACAAATTATTCCATAGTATGTGGACCCGTGGAGAGTAACATTTGGACTTGTGCCAATGATAGGATTTATCTTTGCTTTCATTTATATTTTTTTGCAATCATTTTTTCTTTTCTATACCTATATTTAGAAGCTTAAGGAATTTAGGTAATTAGCTTCCAACCTTTCTCTCTAAACTGCTCCATATATATCTTTAAGAGCTTATTTTTTTATAGCCTATTAATACTGTAGATTATACATTTTAAAGTAATTTGTGCATTTAGGTGATATATAGCTCCTTGCCCTGACAGAATATGCTATCTGATCAAATCTGTACTGATGTTGGTTATTGTAGATTATACATCTGATTAGTTTTTTTATCTATAAACTCTTGCATTTTTTAATCCTTGTATTTTATCTTGGTTAGTAGTATTGCACTGAGAAAGAAGTTGAAAATAGTAAGTAGATGTTTCAAAAGTAGGATAATATATTTATAAATTGCTTTTTTGTATATGTATAGTTTCTCATTATACAATGTGACAATTTTATTATAGGTAATTATTAAAGATTAAAGGAAAAAAGCGTCCACTTTAAATCCAATCCAAATAATGCCATAATCCATCAAGTAGTTTTTGTAGTTTACTGCTGAAAAAAAGGCCCATCTTCCTATATGCACTAATTTCTGTTACAAAGAGGTCATATATCAAATATAAGTATAAATCCTTTAAAAGGAATTGCTCGGAGACAGAATAACAATATATATTATCACAAATAAAAACTTTATAACTATTTCGATTTTGAAATGTGTGTTTCAGAAAAGAATATTGAAGAATTGAAACAAATCTTTAAAATAAAATAAAAATTATATATAATTTAAAATATCTTTCCTGATATATATCTAAAAGCTTACCATAGTTTCCTGATTGTGTACTTTGTTGGCAAAAAAAGTGGCTAAATGTAAGAATGAATATAAAGAATGCCACCTGGTGGGATGCAGAAAGAAAGTATTTTCTGCCCCTGGCTCTTGTAGATTTTGCAAGGCCCTATATATGTCTCCAATATTTCCATTATTGTGAGAATTATTAAGTGCTATTTTATTCTACTCTATCCAATAACCAAAATTTTCTGAATGAATGACAGAGTTATCTAAAACATTAATTTTTCTAAGAACATTTAAAAAGCAGGAAAAAGTAAACCGTAAAAACAGTACCTATGTTTTCTATTTCTAGGTACTCGCAGAATCTGTAAGCCAGTAAACTTAAATTTTGAAGAGAACGATGATCAAAATATTATAGCTGGAGAATGTTTTCAGGTGAAAGAAAAGGATTACTCAGACATGTATCAAGAATGTGTAGACCATATTACAGAAGAAAAAGATTGTCTTTTAGAGTAGATTTACAGTAGACAACTAAAAATGGCATAAAATATGATCCAAGAAAGGAAAAACAAACAAAATCAGCAGCAGAAACCAAACAAAATTAAAGGAGGAAAAAGGAAAAAAAACACCAATTCAAAGTATAATTATATGCTTAGGTCTCTTGAAACAAAATTTGAAACACATGTGAAAATTAAATTTTGCAGGAATATGACTTCACTTTTAAAAGTGAGGAAATTACATATCTTAAGAACAGCGTGAAAGCAGATAAAAGAAAACATTCTGGACTCTTGGAACAATATATTTTGGTTATGTTAATTTTTAAACAAGTCTTATGCCTTATCATATTTGGCCTGATCTGATTTAAATTACTTGTTTAGCCTAGTAAACAAAGATTGCACTGCTATGATACCTGTACTAATAGCAATGTAGTCATGTATAAAGTGTAAATATCTTCTTTTTAAGTGTGGCAATCCCAAGAGGAATTTCGAAGTCAATTATTCTGTTTTTATCTTTTTATTATGTTAAAAATACAGTGAACTAAAATACAATTTTAGTATTGCAGGCATATAATTAGTTCCCTTGTGGTGAATTGTATGTTGTTTCTTTGCTTCCCTTTGTTTCGGCTAATTAAAATTCTGAAGATTGCTCATCCATGATCCAACAAGTGGCTCAATAAAGTTTCTCTATTCCTTACTGTCAGGAGCATCATTTATAGCAGGGCTTCTTAACCTGCAGTCTATAGATAGATTTCAGGGCTCCATGTATATGGATAAGGAAAAAAGCAGAATTTTGCTTTCAGTAAATTCTAACTGAAATTTAGGCTTTCGTTCAATAATGAATCTAAGCAGCCAAGTAATTAATAGCCTCTAAACTCCAGAAATCTTAATTAATCCCATTATCTAAAATTATTTGAATTGTTTTTAAATATTTTGATAATTATATTTGAGCTGCTAAGCTCACTAGTGAGTTGTCATTTGTTGTTCTGTCGCTAAGTTATGTCTGACTCTTTGTGACCTCATAGACCATAGCATGCCAGCCCCCCATCTGTCATCCACTGTCTATGGAAGTCTGCTCAAATCCATGCTCACTGCATCGATGACACTATCAAAGCATCTCATCCTCTGCTCTCCCCTTCTCCTTTTGTCTTCCATCTTTCCCACCATCAGGGTCTTTTCCAATGAGTTCTGTCTTCTCATTTAGTGGCCAAATTATTTGAACTTCAGCTTCAATATCTGTCCTTCCAAAGGAAATCAGGTTGGTTTCCTTTAGGATTGACTGATTTGATCTCCTTGAAGTCCAAGGGACTGTCAAGAATCTTCTCCAACAACAGTTTGAAAGCATCAGTTCTTTGCTGCCTAGCCTTGCTTATAATTCAACTCTCACAGCCATAGATTACTGTTGGGAAAACCATAGCTTTAACAATATAGACCTTTGTTGGCAAGACGATGTCCTACTTTTTAATATGCTGTCTAGGTTTGCCGTAACTTTCCTTCCAAGAAGCAAGCGTCTTTTAATTTCATGGCTGCAGTCGCCATCTGCAGTGATCTTGGAACCTAAAAAAATAAAATCTGTCACTGCTTCCATTGCTATATTTTTAAAAAGTTAAACTACATTTAGGGCTTTGACTGCATGCTGAATCTAAAACCATATTTTAAAGCAGAATCACAAAAAGGATCCTGGCCCATTTTAGCAATTTGTATTGCTGAATTATAGCTAAGAAAGCTTAATGCTGCATAGTATTGCTATTGACTTAACAGTTAACTGATTAAAGCTGGTGGGAAGGGAATTCATGCTTCAGAAGAGAAGTAATGGAAGCAGCCTGTATTTCACCAGTGACTTCACTGTTTAATGAAATATATTTTATTTATTTCCGTTTTGATAAGGAAGCCCTAATGGTATTGCATTTAAGGCATCTCTCCTTAGTTGGATAATTCTAGTGTTTTGGGGAATAATTAGTATGCAATTCTTAATCCCAACATCATTTTTAAATGGGCCATAGATCATGCTGATGTAATGTAAACATCAGAATATTAGGAATTCCCAAGTAAATTATTTTTAAAATGAATTTTCATTGCAGAATCAAATGTTTTGCTTATCCGTGTAGATTAGGGTATGACCCAATGTGCAATTGAAAAATACCAAGGCTATTTAAAAAAAGAATGCCAAGTAAACTGTCCTTGATTTGATGGCTTAGTTTTCTCCCAACTTGTTCAACTGTAATTTCACGCAGTTCTTTGTAGAGAAAACTGTCATGTCATTCTGTCATTTTCTTTTGTACATATTTATTTACATGATAGGTTTTGTCCGTGTTGCCTTTTATTGATTTTAAGAAGCCACTTTTGGAAAAGAATGTAAAAGATTTTTGCAAATTTAAATTTGTTTCTCTTGATGGAGAAAATTTTATAAAAGAGGTAGATTTTGCCATGTGTCTTAACATTGCTTGAATTCCAGGCACTTTGCATTCCTGAGGGAGCACATTCTGTATTTAGATCCCCTCAACCCATAATGCTTTAGCTCCGGATCTCATGCATTTGTCAGGAATTCCTAAATGTCGTTGTCCCACAAGAGTGCAGCTGTCTTGTTGGGTCATGGGGATGTAGTTACAGATGTGTTGGATCCTAATTAGTGTGTGTAATTTTTTGTGTAACAGACATATTAAAGTATAGCATAGTGCAAGACATTTATGATCAATGTTGTTAAATAATGATTCTAGTAAAAGTATGTTCAGTGTCAGCACTAACAGGATCACTTTCTGACTGTAACTGGAAAGCAGCCTAATCTTAGTTAAATAATTGAAATAAAATAAACATGTAACAGCAGGTGGCAGCACCTGGCTGACCTTGGCTAGGCTTGGAAGCTAAACTAGATTGGTTCTAATTAGTATTTGGATAGGGGACCTCAAAGCAGTGTCAGGGCTGTAGTCTGGGAAGTTGAAAAAACATCCCAGAAGTCATTGGCAAACAGCTTATGTATTGTTGCCAAGAAAACCACATGGATAGTCTTTGAGGCCACTAGGACTTGAGCTAAAATCTAGGTAGGCTTTACTTTTTAGGAAGAAATATTCCCACAGAAAAAACAAACTACATTGTTAAACTATTTAGATTTGAAATCTTATCATTTTTAAATCAGATCTCAAGTTTTAATCAAAAATGTATTTTACGGGTTATAAATCACACTTAATGCAATAGAATTAATTTAGGACTATTTAGTCATTATATATTTAAGTGTAGTATCAACTATTTTAGGAACTCAAATAGTTTACTCAAATGGAAGGATCAATGTAAATACCTTACAATATTTTTATGCCTTCAGTTATAAGATTTAAGTTCTTTATAGAATAACCATTCTTAATCCTTGAGTTCCATTTTTAATTTGAGAATCTTGGCCGATTAGCCAATATTCCAGGAGTTAAAAATAATGCTTAATAGCACAAGTTGCTTCAGGATTTTTCTCAACTAATTTTCTTTTCTCTCTGAAATATCAGTTTATCATTGAACCAAGTACATTAGCTACATCATCATTTTGTTCAGAATCACCTTTCTAAATAACCAGCATTCCAAATGGCTAGTCACTTAGATTGTATTTGTTGTCATTGACTCAATTTGGCTCATGGTAATTATACAAAAAAGTCCATGGCAACATTTTTCAGAAGAATGTTATCATTGCTTTCTTCTTCAGGCTGAACGTTGGTTTTGTGTCCAAGAAAGGACTAAACTCATGGTTGTCTGGTTTCTAAACCTTTCTAATCCCTCAGTCATGGCACCAAACTGGCTGTCAGTGACTTATAGAAAGTCCTCAAATTGCAATCTTTCATTTGTTCAGCAATCATTCAAAATTACAATGACGTTGACCAAACAATGACTGGTCCTTAAAGTTTGGGTTTTTGCAGTGTTCCCATGGCCACATGAACAAAATTTGGCCAGTTGGCAACCAGCTCAAACTTATGACCAGTTGCAGCATTCCATGGTCATGTGATTACCATTTGTGATCTTTCCTGCTAACAAAGTCAACGGGAAAGCCAGCAGAGAAGGTTGCAAGTAATATCCCTCACCTCTTCTGACATTTCTTCACTTGCATGCACCATACCCTCTTGCCCCCCTCTGTTCACATGCACCCACATTCTCCTTCCTACTTGCACATACACATGCTTGCGTGTACCTGGCACTTTCTTTCTTGGTGTTCTCTGCTTGTCTGCACAGATGCATGCTCTCTGTGCCTTCTTTCTCTAGCCCATCTGTTCTTGTCCCATGCCCTCCCCCCCTAAGTTGGATCAAACTACTCTTTGTAGTTGTCAACACATACCTTGATAAATTGTGAATTCTTTAAACATTTATTTGTTCTGGAAAGATTCCTAGAGAGAAAAACGGATGTTTCAATTCAAGCTTTATTTTTAAACTTCTTTGAATTTCTTTACAGAATTTCTTTACATTCAAATTTCTTTTGAATGTTTTTTAATGACTACCACATAGAATAACAGGTTGCTTTGGTATTGTAATGTTTCCCACAAGTATTATTCTATGATTTAGCAATTTTTGAAATTTGTACCAATATGGCGTAGTGGTTAAGGCATCACAGTAGAAACTGGAACGCCATGAGTTCAAATCTTGCCTTAAGCACAAGGCCAGCTGGATGACTTTGGTCCAGTCACTTTTTCTCCAGTAAGGTGTCAGTGGCAAACCATTTTTGAAAATCCTTGCCAAGAAAACTGCAGGGACTTGTTCAGACGGTATCCAAGAATCAGACATGATTAATTTCAAGGGGAAAGAAGTATCAAATGTAAACATTTTCTATCAATTTTCTCTTGAATTATAAGGTGGGGTAATTTTATTGATTTTTAAAAATAAGTCGTTCCATTGTAACGTATAGTAATTATTTATTTAAAACATGCATCTACTTTATCATAAAACCTTTTACTTCTTCTGTCTTGTTATTATTTTAATAGTAACTTACACATAAGTCATAGGCAGCCTTGGTTCTGTATAAGCATTTCAAATTCTGTCATTTGTCTTTAAAACTCTCTGTACTTAAGGTTGTTTTTTATTCTTCCGGAAGTCTTTAAATACATCAGCTATGGTTAACTTTGGGTTTTGGCAGATAATTCTTTCTGTATCTTTAGCCTATTTCTTTTTCAAACATGATTCTCATAGTTTTCTTTAGCAAGGTTTATTGATGTGCAAGGAGTAGGAATATAAGAATTTCAACAGGTGAATTGCTCTCAGTTGATACCAATACAGCTCTGTGTGTACTTAGGTGAAAATTGTGTGATTCCTCTATGCAGCTTTTCCACAAACTAGTAAACAGTCAGGTTTCTTCTGTGGTACTGGGAAATTAGCAGCTGGTTTTTAACGTAACTGTCTCTTGAAACTTTATAAGTCTGGGAACCAACTTTTACAGCACCTGTGCTGTTCAGCATCTTTAGGAAATTGCTGGGGAAGTCATGTGGGCCTTTAGAATCAGATGTTATTTGTTTGTGGATGACAAAGGTTTAATTGCTCTTTGCATCAAATTGTAAGGGAGTAGTCACTGCTACTAAGTATTACTTAGTTTTGTTAATGGGCTAGATTAGGAAGAACAGAAACAGAGGTGCTGCTGTCAGTAGGAAACTAGTTGGGGTTGAGGTTCAGCCAATTTGAGTTTAGAGCAGGGCTGTCAAGCTTCTGGCCTGTGGGCCGAATGTCTCACGCATGGGCCACACCCACACCCATTTTAGTGACGGGGAAAAAAGTCCCAATACGTCGTGATGCTGCCATGATGATGTGAGTTTGACACCCCTGGTTAGAGGTAGGCCAGGTTAGGAAAGAGACATCACAAGGATTACAGCAATTCTATTTTATTGTTTTGGAATATAGTAACAGAATCTTGAAAGGCTGCAGAGTTCTTTATATCCTCACCTATATCAACCAGATGTCAGAGGTTATTTTGGGTGTCTTTTTCACATTTTTCAGGATGTGAGTTACTGTATCCTTCCCTTAAGAGCTTTTCCATTCTTTCCTCAAGCTTATTTCTACATTATTTTACATGGTTTTATGCTAGAATTGATAAGTCATGATCTAAAAGTGTTTCTTGATCCTCAGCTATCAAATTTACAGAGGATGTTCGGGCAAGGAGTACATTTATAGTTACCAGTGCAATAATTCCTAAGTCAGTCAAATTTGGCAACACTTCTATACTACTTTAAGGGACTACCCTTGAAAATATTTGGAAGTTGTAATTGTTACAAAATACTGTATGGCATCTGGGCTGTTAACTATTGCCTGAACTGAAAAATGTACATTAGTTGCCTATTGCTTACTGACCACAATTTAATGTTGGCCTGAGCCTAAATGAGTTACAGCAGTGCTTTTCAACCTTGGGAATTCTAAGATATGTGGACTTCAACGCCAAGAATTCCCCAGCCAACCATGCTTTTGACTGGGGAATTCTGGGAAGTTCATACATTTTAATGTTGCCAAGATTGCGAAACACTGTTTTAGAGTACAGCCTATTTCAAGAATTGCTTTTATGAACCTGACTGCGAGTTGTGATCTCCAAGCAGACCTTTTGAAGATGTCTCAACTGTCATAGATTTATTTTCTGGCATGTGTGTGAGGACCTCTCACTGCATCATTTCTATTCTGTGGAATGCTGGCTTTGGACTTCATTTAGTTCCTACTTTCTTTGCATTTAGAACAGTAGACCAGATATTTTTCCTTTGCCAGGTTTTAAATGTTAATGTGTTTTAGTATTGATTTATTTTAAAGCTTATTCTGTGTTTTGTTTTTAATCTGCCTTAAGTACTTATTGAGTTGAAAGCTGAGATATAAATCAAATGTCACTAATTCCAGTTAAAGAAGGTACAAAAATGACCTAACTACCAAATATTTGCATTTATTTTGCTGATTTTTAACAAATAATTTAAAAAATATTTTAGGATGACCATGAAAGTTGTGGTTCCAGTTCAACAAATCGTAGTACTACAGAAGGTTCAAAAACGACAGTGAAACCAAGAAAAATTCAACAGACTTCTCCTGACCCTGATTTGCCACCAGGTGATTTGCCATATAAATATTGTATTTGGGCACTTAATAACTGTTGTGGAAAAAAGGTAGGAGATACAAGGTTTGTAGTAGGCCTTTTGAGTTACCACACTACTTCCCAAATCTGAATAAAAAGTTTTTGTGGGAGCATTTGTCACTGCCTTGGAATTTCTGCTTTGTTATTAAAATTAAGTAGACATAAACTTGGAAAATCAGTAGTTGATTTATTTTTGTTGGACATTGACTTACAAATAGTACAAGTAGTCCTTGTTTTCACAACCACAATTGGGACTTGCAACTCTGTTACTCAGCAAAACGGTGAAACTGCAACTGTGTTTATGATCTTACTTCAGCTTTGTTTTGTTTTGCAGACTTGTGAAGGTTACAAGTGCAAGGATTGGTTGTAAAATGACTTTTTAAAATCACGGTTGTAATTGTGAATTGTCACTAAACAAAGCAGTTGCTAAATGAGGACTTATGAAGCAATTCTAAGGCATCAACTTATTGCAAAGACATATTTTTTAAAAATCAGTCTTTTAGGGCGTTAATTGTCTAAAAGGCAATCTATGCACACTTCTTCACTAGAGTTTGGTAGCATCTCCTACAAATTACTGAGCCTTTGTTGTAACAATATAAAGCCTATCCTCATTGTTATATTGGCACAATTGTAGTTTGATAATACAGTAATTGCTATAAATCACTAATAAGGTACTAGCACAGTCTCTCAACATTCTTTCTGCAATATTAGAGGGTGCATAAGTTGGGGTGCACAGAGGAAAATGTATGCAAGAAGTATTTCTTGGAAATGGAGATTGCTATGCAGGTCTATGTTTTTTTCTACTTAAAACATCAGTAGCCCAGTTTTTTCCACTTATGCATTAATTTGTGATATTTAAATTAACTTTCACTGGATAATGATTATCTACTGATTTCCCATTCTATTTTATTCTATTTTATATTTATAATTACTGAAGACTAAAGACCAGAAAAGTTGCTGGCATTTGTTTTATTTAAAAGCCTTTTTTGGATTGTCAAATTTAACAAAGTTATTTTGTTTTAAGCTGCTCGCTGGTGGAGTTCCCAAATAATAAGACTGACCATATTCATATTTCCTTCTTAGGTTATGTACAAAGTTTGATTTGGCGGGTTATAAACAACGTCAACATCGTCATTAATAACCTCATACTCAAATATGTGGAGGATGATATTGTTCTTTCTGTTAATATTACTTCTGCGGAATGTTACACAGTAGATGAATTTTGGGATCGAGCCTTTATGGATATATCAGGTAATCTATAAGTCATACCTTTCTGCCAGACTTAAAAAAACCAGCTCACTGTCTTCAGTTAAAGACACCGGGAAATGGTTGTTCTGTTGACTAATAAGGGGGTAAGGTAAGGGGACTCTGTAAAACTTAGCAGAGAGATGATTAATCCTGACTGGACATATGAAACATCAGACTAGCTAGGTTTGTGGGTAAGATGTTTGTGTTTCCTTGTTGTGTCCTTAGAATGAGAAACACAGCTTTTTGAGGGAGTGGGGGAGTTGAGGCTTCCAGATTCTACAGTGACTTATTGAAATGTATACCAAGCAGCAGAGTGTATTTGGGAACTCATCATGAGTTTAGTCTCCCCGGTGTTATATTTTTATATGTATGTTAAACAAATTCTGGATATAAAGAACTGTTGCTGGAATTGGGTTTGTCTAGTGAAAAAAAAACTGGGGGTGACATGATAGCAGTGCTCCAATATCTAAGGGCTGCCAGTTAGAACAATTAATCAGTGGAACGACTTGCCTCCAGAAGTTGTGAATGCTCCAACACCAGACATTTTTATGAGGATATTGGACAACCATTTGTCTGAAATGGTATAGGGTTTCCTGCTTGAGCAGGGGTTAGACTAGAAGACCTCCAAGGTCCCTTCCAACTCTGTTGTTCTGTTTTATATCAAAGAAGCATACATAATCTGGGTGGTGTTATTTTTAATGTGAAAGGAGGGGAGTTATTTCATACATCAAGAGTAATTGCATATTTATTTTAAATGAAAGATAATGCAAATGTAGTTTTCATACTGGTACTATCTATTGTATATTTTTGTCCCAAACACTTCCTTTTTCGAAGCATTATTTCCAATGTCCCAATCAACGGTTGGTTGTTATTTTGAAAAAAGCTTATTCAGTCTTGCCATGTATTGGTTCTTTCCATATTAAGCAGAATATAAATAATCATACAATATTTGTTTTGTCTTGCTATTAAAATGGAACAATATTTTTCTTTCTTTTCATAGCAACTGATTTGGTACTAAGGAAAGTGATAAACTTTTCTGATTGTACAGTTTGTCTAGACAAGAGGAATGCTAGTGGCAAAATTGAATTTTATCAAGATCCTCTGCTATATAAGTGTTCGTTTAGAACTCGCTTGCACTTCACTTATGATAATCTTAATTCAAAGATGCCATCCATTATTAAAGTAAGTAGATTTCCTGATAAACGAGTCATATATTCTTGAAAATCCAAAAATAGATAACTGAAGGGTTTTTTTGAGGTACATTTATGCTGAAACAAAAAAAAAAAAAGAGAATTGTGTTCTGACCCATGACCAGAATTTAAATTTCAGGAATTTCTGTGTTAAAGATTAACTTTATCCATGTTGTACAGTGATGTTACTCTATGAAATTCTGGATGCCTTATTTCTTTCTTGATATTGGCATGACTATGGTTAATAGAAGAAAATATAACTAAAGGAAAGAAATCATATAGTTTGGAGTTCAGAATATTTTTCTGAAGTATTTTATTTTAATCTTACATCAGGGTGACATATCTTAATATGTATCTTGGGACCAGCATCATCAGTTAAATCCAAGAGTCAATAGCACCATATATTTTTGGAAATTTATCCTATTTCTGACATAAAACTGAGGAAGCTCCGTAACTTTATCTATATTGAAGTTGTTTCCAGATGTGGACTTGTGTATTGTAATTCATCTATCCCTATGTGCAGTTAATTTTACTAGTATTATTGATGCCACATGCTGTAATAAGCAGTTGTTTTGTGCATAATTTATCCAGTAGCATGTGGTTTCAGTCTTCTAATGCAGGCTACCAATTCAACATAAAGGACATTTAAAGCTGTTCAGTGTAACTTCGATTTATTAGCTATAACAAATTTCAAACAGGCTTGACTGTAGAACTGAAGATTAATATTCAGAAATATTGGATCACTATCAACAAATAATTTTTTTTAGGTAGTGGCCATTTTCTTTGGAATTCTGAGCTTTATTCTCTCAAAGTAGCTTTTTCAATTTAGAATGTGTACTTTATTATCCAAAATGTTTCAGAACAGGGTATTAAAGGTATTGGTTAGATCATGGACTTTAATTTTTTGAACTAGTGCTAGCTTTAACTATTCTTTATTAGAACTATTAAAGATAAAGTATTTTATCGGTTATGTCTACTTTACTGAAAATAAAAGTTTATATTTGTTTGGTTCCAAAGTTGTTTTGTATGAGAAGATAGAGACTTATCCAGGACAACCCCACTGAATGTTTACTTTTTCTCTCCTATGATATCTATGCCTGGCAGTCTTCAGATGCTTCTTAAACATGAGCGTTGGAATCTGATTATTTTTATTACGTGCTTTTCTCTGTACTGCAGGTTCATACCTTAGTTGAAAGTCTGAAGCTTTCTATTACTGATCAACAGCTTCCTATGTTTATCCGTATAATGCAGCTTGTAATTTCACTGTACTATGGAGAAATTGGTAACTTTAAAGATGGAGAAAGTGAAGACCCTATTTGTCACACTAAAGATATCTTGGGTAATATCTCAGGTAATAAGAAAGAATCTGGCTTTGAAACAGACTGTTCACTTCTATAAAACTCCAGAGAGCCTATTTTTAAGGTGGAATGTCCCATAACTGAATATTTTGTACATTGTTATTTATTAGGATTTAAATATTAAGCAATTTGATTTATAGAAGAATCTATTTCATGCAGACTTGCACAGAAACTTTTTTATTAAAAGCAATTTTATCTTCTAAAAGCAATTAGTGGAAATCCATTTTCTATGAGATATGCATCTTGTTCAAGAAAGCTTATTGAGGCCATGAATTTATATTTAAAACTGATTGCTACCTTCTTGAGTCTTCCACAGATCTTAGGCTGGTTCAAAGAGTCACATTAATATTTTATAATAAGATACAAAAAGTATGTGTAGAATAAATCTATTTGGATGATTTAGATTCTCCTATTATATAATTCAGTAACAATCAATTGAGAAGAAATTACCTTAAATTATATTTACTACTATATTTGGTAGCTTTATTTAATGTAGGTTAGCATTAATAGAATTTCATTCTTAATCTGAACACACTTTAGATTATTTATTTTATTTCTCAACCATATGTAATGATACAAAAGGCGATGTGAAAGCATACTAACATTAATAACTTGCTTTAACTAGCCATCTCTGAGGAGTCCTTGGTGCTCTCTGAGCTTGCTTGTTTTTTTTACAGATGTTTCAGTAACCCAGCACCCTAGCACTGATGATGTTACCTAGTTTAAATATCTACATGAAATATCTTGCAGAACATCTGCAAGAAAACAAGCAAGCTCAGAAAGCACCAAGGACTCCTCATTTCAACTCTGAGCTACAGATATTCTCCTTCTCTGTGATAGATGTAGAAAAAGACATTTACAATTTAATTCATATATGTGTACCTATATTACAAATCAATTCTTAAATGTTGGATAATTTGAGAGTAGAGAAAGATGGGGTTTTAAAAGATTAGATAACATCAAAATAACTTTAAAATGGATGTGGGTTGAAAAGAGACAATATAATGAAATGGGTAAGTATATCTGAGAAATACTATTGAAGTATCTGTGCAGCAAGCTTACTAATGTCTGGGTATAGTGATCTTAATTTTTTGAAATCTTGGTTTTTTTAAAAGTATAACTGTAGATAGGTAATAATCACTAAAGAGGATTTTAGAGTGCAGTGCAGTGTGAATTGAGAATAGGTGTCAAAGTTATGCCATTTGTGCCCCTTGAAAGTAATGCGTACTTTTATGCAAACATCTGAGCCTATTTACAGTGAAAGTGAAACTTACTTCATTGAGTAGCCAAGTTTAACCACTTTAGCTGTTGTGTGGCTTTCATTAGATTACTGTAGGAAGCAGAGCTGTTTTGCCTTTATTGCACTGATTTGGAAGAAAAGAATGATAAACTCTGTGTTGGGTCCATGTGGATTTGTTTCCATTATTTTTATTGGTTTTATATGACAGCCTCAGAACATACCACCTACAAAGCTATCCGTTGTTTCTTCTATTATTTAAATGAAAAACTAAACATAGGTGCCCCATCTCTTTAATAAGGAAGTTTATTATAATAACACACACACACACACACACACACACACACACAAAACTGTTTCTCATTGAGCTCTTTGTGTTATTTCACTTTATAATGAACTTGGAAAAACAGAGCGTGGAACATTGACTTTGAAGGATTGTAGTTACATATTGTTGCCTAAGTCTAATAATATAGAGAGTAGTTAGCACAATTAAACATGAGGTTATAAAATGGGCTTGATCAAATGTAAAATCCATTTACCCTTCCTTTAAAACAAAACATTCTCTCTATAGAAATTGTTTACTTTTCCTTACTGATCATTCATTTTTGTATTCAGTTTGTATTCACATATATTTGTTCTAGACCTTTCTCTTCTTTACCACATATACTCAGTACTCTATGACACTTATCTTTCTCTCATGTAAGGCTGCTTTTGAAGACATCCAGAAATTGCAGTTGGTGCAGCATGCAGTGACCGGGAATGCTTGTGTATTGTCAAGTATTCATCACCCTCAGCATATTGTACTTGTATTAAGAGCCAAAGACATTGGGTGTTTTAATACTTTATGATTCTGTATTGTTATTTCCTATGTGGTAAACTGGGAGTCTTGAGAATATGGCAGTATACAAAGATAGATAAATAGATAGTCAGTCAGTAGAAGAACACACGGATTTTGACATCTTATGGAAAAGAACTCACTCCTTACAAAAGAGGTTTAGCTGTAAATACATTAAACAACCAAGGTGCATACTAAATAAAGTGACTTATTTTCATATGTGTTTTTTTCATCACATACATTGATTGATTGATTGATTGATTGATTGACTCACTCACTCACTCACTCACTCACTCACTCACAGGACTGATATGGCTGCCTGTCTCATGTAATGACTCTAGGTGGCTCATAACAACCCATAAAAATGTGGTAAAAGCTCCAAGCTTGCATCGCATTTAACAACTAGCTTCATATTCACCCAGACATTCTGTAATTCAAGTATTTGGTTTGTGGTAGGATTTCTCTGAATTAAGTAATATGCCATCACTTTCTCACTCTCATTCATTTCTCAGTGATTTGCTAAGGAGCAAAAATCTAGTTTGCATATCTCCCCTGAAGCAAAAAGTTGAAGTGTGCTTTTCATATTTAGCCCATTGTCACTTCAGTTCTGTCAAGTATCTTCTTAGATATATTTAACAAACTAATTCCAAACTAATTTTGCACTTACTCTTTCTACTCTTCCTTTGTATAGGAAAATATTATTGCTATTCTTCTAATTATCTAGCCCAGAGCCAATCTTCATGCCATGTTAAACAAGTCTGATGACCATTTCGTAAATAAACTCAATTTAGGTTATAACATTTCTCCAATTATACTATCCCTACATGCAGCCCTACTGTTTTTGAACATTCTGGCAATATTTAGGCATTCCTTTTCATCATTTTTCCTCAAATAAATGCTAACATTCATAGCATTTGTTTCAATTCCATTTGTTGTATTTAATTTTATTTACAATATTTATGATTCACCCGAATCTACAATTCTTCTGGGCATGCTTACAAATAAATTATATACAGCCAAGAAAAATAAAAGAAACGATTATGTAATTATAGCAAACAATAATAAACCAGAACCCAAGACCTAGTGAAATAATACTGTACCTGCTTTCTAAATGCAAGCAGGGTAGTGTTATGGCCTTCTGAGGAGAGGATGTTCTAGAGATGATATTATCATTCCCATATACTGTATATCCTTTTTGCAATCTATAATTCAAGTCCTGCTTTTTAATACCTCATAGAAGACACCATGTGGGCCCATAGACAACAGTTACCTGATATTATTGTTGCTGCTGTTGTTGTTAGCGCATGGCATTGTTACGTTAGCCAGGAGACCACAATGCTATTGCAGAATAGTACTTTGGCTGCCAATTTACCAGTTCTATTGTAGGAAACACTTGCACGTTTCCCAAGGTGTGCCACAGGAGGAGGAGCTGGCTTTGCACCGGAAAGAAAGATGAGTGGCTCTTTCTGCAGCAGCATCCAAAGCTCCCTCCCTCCCCAGAGCCGCCTTATTAATGGACGTTGCAACCGGGAAGGTTCAGAGCTGGCAGAAATCTGACTGTCTGCACGGAGCACCAGCTCGTCTTCCCACTGAAGTGGTACCTATTTATCTACCTACATATAACATGCTTTCAAACTGTTAGGTGGACAGAAGCTGAGACAAGTGACAGGAGCTCACTCTGCCAGGCAGTTCTAAGGCTTGAATTGCTGGAACAGAGACCATTTCCAGTGTATTAAGCCACTGAGCCCCCATGCCTCTAAAACCGATACCTGCTGTCTTCATGGCTTTAGACAAATTAAAATGAAAGTGGTCTGAGTGGCTGTAGATGTGTCTTAGACACATTTCTTGCTTATAGTAAAGATAGTACAGTCCAGATTGGGCCAATATACGCAAAGGCAACTAATCCTATTTTACTCTATTTAGTCCACCTTGCATAAAACATCTGAACTAAAGTCTATTTTCTTAGCCAGTCAACATCATACAAACTAAGAGTTAAATGCAAATACTGACACATATTCAGATGCTTATAATGTTAGTATTATAACTTAAGTGGTGTATTGATTTAACTCTATCCAAAGACTTTGGAGACATAGGTGTGAATGTGGCTACCGTTTGGTAAGGGGATTTTAAAGTAGTTACAATTTACAGTATATCAAATGATAATACAGAAAATGAGTGGGGTGTTTTTTGTTTTAAGAAGTTGGAAAGTTGGAAATTCTTAGCAAAGAAAGATTCCTAGTATGAGTCTCCTTAAGAACCCTTTCCATTGCAATGAAGTTTTAAAATAGTTCTACTTTAGGATAATGTTTTCAGCTGTTCAACAGCATGAGTGTTTCATATTTCCTTGAAGTTAGGAAGTAAGGTTGAAAAAAAGTGAGAGGTTTGGGGGGGCATTTCTTTTTCAAACTAACGGGGCCCAAATTGCCAGTTTACGATAGCAATATTAGATAGTAATACTATCTGCAAATTCACTATTCTGGGTTGAAATAAGTAGATTGGCTCTATTTAATCTTTGTGCCAATCTTTGTGCCTAATCTTTGTGCCAATTCAAATTCTTATCTTTAAACAAGCTTTATAGATAGATGTTTAAATTTAAATTGATGTTGCTCATATATATAACAAAAGTGTTATATATGAGCAACAAAGGCCATTTTTAAAATATATAAACATATATTTTAATTACAGTATATCAAATACATAAACTACTATCCTTAATTGTACAATGAATTTGGAAATGGATATTTTATGAATATGTTAAGTCCAGCAAACAAGAAAATTAAATCTTCTCTTCATGTTAATTATGACAAGATATTTAATATATTCAGGCAAAAAAATGTCTTTTCTTCTACAGAGGTAAATACAAATTGGCTTCAATTTTTTGTGGCTAAAATTGCATTGTTAGCTAGCTCTGTTTCTTTATGTTTTAAGGTGCCGAAGACGAAATAGGCAAAGACATTTCTCCAGAATTTTACATTCCACAAGATGATGATCAACAGCAAGGGTGGGTGTCATGGGCCTGGTCATTTGTACCTGCTATCGTAAGCACTGATAATGAAGACACGGATGATATTGGAATGGATGACGGAATGATGAACCAACAGAAAAGTCCAGTCATTAAGGATCCCATTGTTTCCATAGGATTTTATTGCACAAAGGCAACAATCACTTTCAAAGCAAGTATTTTATTTTTAATACAAATATATTTTCAGCTGTATTTAATTGAGTGATGAGTCAAGCGCAGTAGGCACAAACAAGATCACACACATTCTAATACCCTGAGAAAATGTATATAAAATGTATTTTATATATTTGGTTGTTGTAGTTGTTAGGCCAGGATAGTGCATCACACTGTGGTCAGGCGGGGAAGTCACTGCCCACTTCATCTCTCCCAACCTACCTATCTCCTCCCATCTCTGCCCTTTTAGTGTGCTGCATTCTGCTGACTACTCTGCTACCCTCTTCTACCCATAAATGACTTTCACCATCTTTTTCCTTCTGCTGCTGACCCAGAAAACAGATGCTGGGTGAGGATGCAGCCCTGGGATGTGTGCACCATGCAGTGAGTATGAGGGGGCTGCAGAGCCTCACCTGCCAAAAGGAGTTTGCCAGGCTGGCCGAGGAGGA
>JANHZT010005684.1:47004-65369 GCA_032468215.1 Stegonotus admiraltiensis | reverse complement strand
GGAGAATTCTGGGAGTTGAAGTCCACAAGTCTTAAAGCTGCCAAGTTTGAAGACCTCTGGACTAGAAGATCTCCAAGATTCCTTCAAATTCTGTTACACTATTCTAGTGTTATACAGAACTGTGTATATAAATAAACAGGACTAACACAATTTTCTGCAGGTTCTTGTAACAAACCGTTATCCATTTTTGAACAAACATCATCTTCACAAATATCTCAGACTACCTTTTTATAGGGCTTCGCTTTGTGGCATGACCTTCACTTTTTCTTAATCATCTTCAATTATGCAATATCTTATTCCATGATGTATAATTAAAATAGGAAAAATAAATTATATTTTTGCTCTCCTTACATCCCACTGCTGTAGATTAGGATATTACTACCGTTACACAATACTTGGACTGCTGAAAAAGTTCATGTTTATTTTTGAACTAGTATCCATAATACCTCTTGGAAATCATACAATGGCAACAGAATGTACAACCTAATAGATATGGCAAATGAGAGTAATCTGAAAAGGGAAATTATGCTTGTATGTCTAGAGATATTTTGAAGACCAAATTTGGCTAATGCTCTGGGTTGAACTGAAATTAATTTCTTAGATTCCCCTAATAGAAGAGGACATAAGGACCTAAGCAACAAACTCCAGGTTTACTTCTCAAGAATGTTAATGTTTGTGTTGCACTTCTTATGTAGACCTTGCAGAAGCCATCAATTAATTTGGTAATTAGCTGAAAACATCTTTCCTAAACTTCAGCATTGCAGTTTATGATTAATCTAATTAAAATAATTAAATTCTAACTGACCAGATAATTAGGACATAATTCAATAGTGTTGATTAGTGGAAGTAAAAAAGCAAAGAAAGCCTTGTTTAATGAAGAAAATTCTGCATTTTGCAACAGCAGACTTTCCTAATTATTGTGGTAGTATTTTCAAAATACTGACTCATTACTCTTCCAGGGCCTTAAAGGGTTCTCTGGAGGATTTAAATACATCCAGGAGCAGAGCTGGGTGAAATAAAGGGCTGCAGACAAAGAGACAAAAGGAAAAAAAACTTGTAATAGCAATAGACACAGGATGCTGAATTTCACCCCCACTTTGTCTGAACTGAGGTTTAATTTACAAAAGGTTCCTGCCAGTCAAGGGCATCCGTGCACTGGTGAAGGGGGCATGTAAAAATGTTAAGATGGCAGATTCAATATAATGATCACGGTCACAATCGTGGCTCTTTAATTTTCCCCTTGCACTCACCCTTGCTGCCACCTGCTCCATTGGTACCTTCAGGGCAGTGGTGAAATCTAAAATTTGTTACTACCGGTTCTGTGGGTATGGCATGGGGGGTAATGTGACTGGGTGGGCATGGCCAATTTTTTTTAAAAAAAATTTAAAACCATTTTTTCGACAACCTCTTCAGCAAAGAGGTTGTAAAAAAAATGCTTTCAAAAGGCTCTGACGATCCCAGCTCAGCTGCCTGATCGTCAGAGGCTTTTTTTCTTTTAAATGCCTCTGCCGATAGGCAACTCAGCTTGGATCGCCAGGCATCGTCTTGGATCATCAGCTTGAATCGTCAGCTTGGATCGTCAAACTCAGCTTGACGATCAGGCAACTCACCTTGGATCATCAGAGGCATAAATCCTTTTTTTCTTTTAAATGCCTCTGATGATCCAGGCTGAGTTAAAAAGCCTCTTTTCTTTAAAAAGCCTCTGCTGATCAGACAACTCAGCTTTGATCATCAGAGGCATTTAAAAGAAGAAAAGCCTCTGATGATCGCGTGGCTCAGCTGGGCATGGCGGGGGACAGGAGTGAAATGTTCCCGGTTTGGACCAGATCACCCGATCCGGTAGTGATGGCAGTGGGTGGTTCGGAGAACCAGTAGCACCCACCATGCCCAGCTGAGCCGCACAATCATCAGAGGCTTTTAAAAAAACTTTTAAAAGCATTTTTTCTACAACCTCTTCCAATGAAAAAATGCTTTTAAAAGTTTTTTTTTAAAAAAGCCTGATGATCGCGCGGCTCAGCTGGGATCGTCAGAGGCTTTTCAAAGCATTTTTTTTCTGCAACATCTTGGCCGAAGAGGTGGTTTAAAAATGCTTTGAAAAGTCTCTGACAATCCCAGCTGAGTTGCCTGATTGGCAGAGGCTTTTCAAAGTATTAGAAAAAATGCTTTGTCTGGTTGGCGGTGCCTGTTTGTTAATTTTATATGAGCTTTTACCTTTACTCTCTTTTTTTTTGGGCTTATCCAATTATACCATCTATTCCATACCATATAGATTTTTGAGTTTTATATATTTTATATTTTATCTTTTTATGTTCAATAAAGTTTGTTTTTAAAATTAAAAAAAAGAAAGAAAAGAAAAAATGCTTTGAAAAGTTTAAAAAAAAGTTGGCCACACCCACCCAGTCACATAACACCCCCAAGCCATGCCCACAGAACTGGTAGTAACAAATTTTACATTTCACCTTGTGGGGGGGGAGGGTCCGGAATTTTTGCTACCAGTTCTCTGAACCACCCGCCTCCATCACTACCAGATCAGGCAATCCGGTCCAAACTGGGAACATTTCACCCCGCTTCAGGGTTTTACTCCTTGACTCAGTTTGATGAACATGAAACAGATGCAGGTCATCACGACATAATGACATCTCACGCTAACTCTTTGAAAAACCACAACATGGAATTTGAACCAACATCACCTTCTCTTGCTCTTGCTAGAATTTTTGTCTTTCTGACACAGCAGCGGGGCAACCTTTTGATCACCAAATTCAGAACACTGAAAACATATCAAGGGTGCTCTCACAAAATGGATACCCTTTTATACAGTGAGTCACAAAGTTGTCATTGACCAAAAAGCAAATGCATGATCAGGTTGGGGTGGACCTCTCTTTCTGCACAGGTTTTTCTTCTTATACTGTTTATACTTCCAAACAAAAGTACTGTTTACCACCAACCACCAATAGTTTGGGTGTCTGCCATATAGGACTTAGAGGTGATGACCAGATCTTGAATTGCATCCAGAAAAAAACTGGAAGCCTGTGCAGTTCATGCTCGAGGAGCAGATGTCAGCTGTGGAAATATGGGCCTTTGCAGAGATTTCTTTGGTGCACCAATTATGTTCTTTCTTGAATCTGAGGCTCTTATTCACTGTCACTTATGCCTTGGTCACCTCCTGTATGGATTACTGCAATGTGGTCTATATGGGAATACATTTGAAAACCATCCAGTCTTCTGGTTTTGGTATTGGATATGCAGGAGAAAAATCCCAGTTACTTGTTTCCTCCCTCTATATTAATCCTTCAGCAATTCTTTCCCAATAAAGACAGAGGTGTAATCAGATTCTGCTCTTTTCCCCATTATTTATTAATGTCCTTTTTTATAGAAACTTATTTATCTTTTAAGAGTTTGTATAGCTACTGCTAGACTAAATAATGTTTAAATGTTGTGAATTCTGCTCAAAACACTTCAATTTCTAGAATTGAGTCATGCATAAAATATTTACAAAAAATGAAAACTAAAATTGCTTTCGGATGATTATTTCTGGGCACATTCATGCATTAAATTTCTTCATTACAGTACAAAAATACAATTGATTTGGAAGTTGAATCTTGCTTTTTTTTGTAACCATCCTGATGAGATAATATGCATTTGTCTCTCTTGTCTTAAAAATTCAGCTAGAAATAGATTGGAAAGCATAAGCAGAAAAGAGATGGACCTTCCAATAAGCATCATGGAATATTTCCAAATCATACCATTATCCAAATCTTGCTAATGTGGTTTAGGATACAATTGGTATGGATCCACACAGTTCTGAAATGTTTGGGAAGGATTACTCCAGACCTGACATGGTCACAACCACCCTTTGCCATTCATTAAGGCATCACAATCTGGTCCAAACTTCCACACCAGTCTTTAAAATATGCAGCTGCTTTAAAAACATAGAAAACATTTTTTTCTGTAAAACCCCAGTTTAACTCAGGGAAAAACACAGCTGCCTTAAAAACTTAAGAGACAGGTGATATTTCTATGCCTTCTCTTTCCCTTTGGGAACTGAATCCAGAGAGCTGCACAACTCTCTATCAGGCTGGTGTACTTTATTAGTTCACGGGTAGTTATGCCAAGTTTCTAAAGAGAGGTTCAATTCAACTATGCTTTGACTAAACTGAGTCTCTATCTGAGATGGGTGGGTATATGAACTTGATTAATAAATCATTCCATTTATGATTTGTATCAAACCCTTTTGAAAGGTAAGCTAGCAAATTGAATTAAATGGCTGAAAAAAAATACTAGATTTAACAACTTTTCTACAGCTTCTCACTAACTGCAGACAAAATATAATGATGTAAATGTATTGCTATAGAAATAAATATTTCTCAAAAAGACTAGCTGGGGCTGAGTGGTGTAATATGTTCTCAGACATGAACAAAAATAGCCAACTGTGAGATTTGTGACCTCATGAAACTCTTTGCCTATCAAAATACTTTTGGGATAGCAAGACCAAGATTGCTCTTAGCTTTGTTCACTTTTTCAGCCTTTAATTTCATTAATGTGCAGGCACAAGTCTTAACATTGTGTCTGTGAAATATTATACTTTTTTGTGTTGGACCTGCCAATGCAACCAAGAGTTCAGTCCATCTTTTAGAAATCTGAATATGAACTCAAGCCAGACCATTCCAATACATATTCTTAGGCCAAACCTTGCTTTTAAATACTGTTGTATTGGAACAGATTTAAGTTTTTTTTAACAATGAGTAAATTAATAGTAAGCTAAAAGTATGCTTGATATTCACTGTTTTTAAGAATGGAAGAAGGGGTAGCAAGGATATTTATGGTGTCTCTGTGTGGCTTGACTGTCTTGGTGACATGTCTCATTGTGTCACTCTGCTACTTCTGCCATTATTGCAAGCCACAACTTTAATACAACTGGGTTCTGCCCAGAAGTGACTGGACATACCTAGCAGTCATGTCACTGACCTGTATTTTTCAATTAATACCTGGAAAAAAGGCTGCATAAACTATCTAGCTCCTCTTACTCTTTTGAGCTGTGAGATAAAAAACAACTTTCTACTCTAATCTCAATTAGATAATTATTTTGCTGTTTTGCACCCAATACCTGCTAGATACTCATTAATATGCAATCTTCTCTTGCTGATGTCCAAGTAGACAGCTTTGGACAGGGAGAGGAAACAAAGGCTGAAGGGTACAAAACTTGCCCAATGAAAGCAACCACTTTGTGAGTCAAACTCCCAAGACCGTCCTTGGTGCTTGGACTCACCACAGCCGGGCAAGGTCTGAGGAAGAACATTTAGTATTTTAAGGAATTAATGGCTCAGTGTTAATAAACATGATCCATTTTATTTCAGTCCTTGTGCCTCCTTTAATGTCTTCCTGCTTTGGTATCAGTTCTACAAATTCTAAATTAGCCAGCAACCCAACATTTCCTGAAAATATCAGCCTACCACTTCACCAGAACAAGTGATGAGGGAGTTTTCAAGAGGAGCCAAACTTTCCTTTGACACGTCATTAAACCCAGTTATCATAAACAACTGCTATGCCGTGTTACAAGGGTAAGTCAATGGACATTCTTTTTATCATGCCAAATTTGGCATTCTAGAATAACAAAGGAAAAGAACTTTTTAAACAAGTTTTTGAAAGGTTTATTTTTTAATATTTTCCACTTTGGTCTAGCATTATTTCTTTACTTTTTTTTACTACTGGTTTTCCATGGGATGATTTCTGCTGATTAATTTGAAAGCTTCTGTGCTCCAGTCCCTATCCCACTATGACTGTCCTAAGAAAGGAAGAATAATTCAAAGATCAATAATTGTAAAATCTATAGAGATTTTTTTATATTTCGTAGAGTTAGTATCTTTTTAAAAAGTCTACAATACCTGCTAATTTCATCCATTCAAATGAAAATAAAGCAGTTGCAAACATTTATATGTTCACTCATTATAATTTATATACATATACATATATATTTAAAGTAAGCAGTTTAAATCAAATCAGAACTTGGACTGAATGATTCCTTCTTTAAATCTCACAATTCTAACTCAGTCAAATTAAAACTGATTCACATTTGTCATATCTTCATGGTTAATGTGACATTCATACCAGAATGTTCCATATATTTCCTTGGATGGCCAAGGATGGGATGTTTACTAGACAATCAATCATTACCCAAACTACTCTATGAGTTGGCCAATCCCTTATTGTCCTTGTCACTTTTCTGTAGGTGTCCATCTATTACTCTATCTAAGGTTATGCAGGTTATTGGAGTGAACAATATTATCTCCCTTCCTCCACAGTACGATAAGAGTATTTTTAAAGATTTAATCTACTCCAAAAATCATGTACCTTTGATAAATATATTACAAATTCATTGGAAGCTGTTTGACTGAATATACATCAGAGCACACGAATTTTAAATAGATTTTTTTGAATCTAACCAAAAGCTATAAACCTGAATTGGGTTAAATGCATAGGAGCTGAAAACTCACAGAAGTCTGAAGGGGGGAAAAGCCACCCACATTTAGGGCAAAAACACCCCAAACCCAGGGAACTGAGAAAATGCTTAGCTCAAGCATTTAATCAGTAGAGAATGGCAAAAATGGTTATTTCATGCAAAGAAGGAATCAAATATAAAATACTCAGGTGGAAAGATATGTAATAGTGTTTTATTTAGACCATTTAGCTTATAAATATAAATCTTTGAATAAGACAAAAGACCTTCTAATATCCAACAAACTAAAAAAAAAGAATAAACCATTCAAACTCTAAACCTCCTGATTGCTTTTCTGAGTAAACAAATTTCAGTTATTTATCAGCTTATTTCCTGATAAACAGTTATGGAATTGCTCCTCGGGTGGTTCCAACGTATTTGATTAGATACTTAGATAAAGTGAAGCTGGAGAGTTAGCACTGCTGTTTTGTTGTTTTTAAATAAAAAATGCATGTTTAAAAGTTTACTGATATCTGCTTCTAATAAGCATAAAGCCTTGAAAACAGTGGTTGTTAATATATTTCCATGGGACAGAAATGCATGCCTGCTTATTTAAAATAATATTTCATTCCCAAAATTATTGTTCAGGAGAAAGTAGTACCTAATTCATAGAATGCCCACTCCAAAAAAGGAAAAACAATTACGGGAAGAAAATACCTTTTAGCAATAAATATAACATCTGACATGGACAAACCTTTTGCCATGTTGTCTATGTTTTGGTTATATTGGTATCAATGTGAAATTCTAGTTCAGTAGACCCTCCCAAGGCCTTTAGGACCATTTCCCCAATTACTTTGGATCCTTTTTTGTTAGTTTCTCATTTGACTAACTTAGCAATCAGTGAAGGGCACTTATGCATGATAGTTAAATGCTATATCCTCTCCCATCAGGGTACTTCTGTAGATTGCGAAGAACTTGGATTGGGCAATCTCCAAATTTCCTCCCGCCTTCCACCTCAGTCATTTTTGGAAATCAGTTGACCAAGAGGAAAGAAATGTGGAGATGTGTGAGTTGACATCTTCTCCTTGCATTAGAAAAGAGTATCTGAAAAAAATCTAGAGGCAACAAGTATAGTTTCATTTCAGTCTTAGAAATGAGTCACTTTCTCTTGCTTCATGAAACAGCTTTGATAGGGTGCTATTTTCAAAGTTGCACATACTACCTACCTATGTATCTCTTATACAGGATTTCAGCTTTTGTCTTTCCTCATAGAATTTGATTTTGAAATTAAACCCCTCAAAACTGGCATTTCTAAGGTGTACATATACAAACGAGTTTTTTTTAAAAGGGCTCATTTATCAGAATCTTTAATGTATTACTGATATGATTCTGTGGCAGAAAGCAAAACAATCTAAGCAATATTGATAACTAAATAGAAAAGGCATCACCTAGATTTAATCAATAACAGAATTTGAATATCAATAGACCAAAGTAATGAAGAGAGAATATAAGCCATTGATCTCATGCTGAAAAGTTAGCATGCAAACATACCTAAGAAAAAACTTTTCTTAAAACCATAGAAAGGCCACATCGGTGATAAAATAATAAGGAACATGCACTATTGGGAAACTGCCAGCTAAGCTAAGTGTGTGTCAACTACAGCTTAGCTTATCCAGTTGTTCCCAAAGGAAGACAAGTAGTCTGGGCAGATTCTTATAACTTAGGTAGAGAATGATAAAGTTGCTTACTTCAGCTATTTATGAGTGGCTCTGATTGCTTGTGTCTGGCATGTACTAAGTTTTAACACTATATAAGTTATGCATTCATAAAATCAGTTTAAGGACAACTCATTGTTTAGTTTAGAGCATATACTTCTAACTAATTATAGGTACAACCAGATAAGGCATACTAAACCATAAATTCCTAGTGCCAAGTCTCCTCATTACTGCTACTATCTTGGTGCTGGTATATATAGGTAGTTCTTGTGTAATGTCTGCCTCATTTAGTGGCCATTTGAAGGTATGATGTCACTGAAAAAATAACTTTGCAATCAGTCCTTGCAGTTACAACCATCACAGCATCCCCACCATCACATGATCACCAACTGCCTGCTACTTGGTATTCACAGATGTGCTCTGGCAGTCTTTTTCCTGTTTTTCCTACAGAGTGGCTATTGCAGTCATTACACTATCTGTTCTAGATGACGCTTGCTTTTTTTCCTCTGGGGCTGCTGGATCTTTTGGTTTACTTAGGACGTTTTGGAGGGCTTCAGTAGGTTTGTGTGCCACACTGGTGTCATGTGGTTGTAACAGTGGTTTCCAAGATTTTATTTTTAATGTACGGCAGCGTTATCCTTTTCGCAGCTTGGATTGGTTGTGCTATAGTGCATTGAGTTTGAAGAAGTTCTGTATGTATCCATTTTGTTGGAAGATGTTTTATATATATAAAGTTTATTGTCATTGTACATAGTGACATTGTACACAGTATACCCATACAATGAAATTCACATAACACCCAGAGTGGCAACCCCAAGCCCAACACACATGACAATCCCCAGACACACCCACACCAAAAATTCCCCACCCCTAAACCATCCAAGCAGCCACACAGCAGACCAAGTAATGCTGTCCAACAGCTCATTGATGGTGGCCCTTTAGTTCATTGTTGAGCGCAATTATAGCTCTGGGATAAAAACTATTCAGAAGACATGTGGTCCGATTTTTAATTGTTCTGTATCTTCTGCCAAAAGGTAACAGTCCAAAAAGATTGTAACCAGGGTGGGAAGAGTCTTCCTCAAACAGCGAGATGCGAAGATGTCACCCAGGGCTGGTAGCTGGAGCCTGATGATATAGCTAATCTGTTTTCTTTTTCTGATGTTCAGGATTACAGCAGTGTGTTTGTGCTCATCTAAATAGTATTCTTACACAGGTTCTCTTGTGGGAAGTTGAGTTGACACTTTGGTAGTGGAGCATCTGGTTGGTGTGGGCAGTTTTACAATAGACTTGTGTTTCTAATTAATATCAGTGCCTCTGCTGATGAGGATATCCAGGAAGGATAGCATGCTATTATTTTCTTCTTCCCTGGTTAAGTTTATTCCTTTGAAGATTTTGTTGATGGCTTGGTGTATGTTCTCTAGTTGGTCCTTTCTTAGTATGACAAAGGTATCATCTGTAAACCAGGTTCATAATTTGGTTGTATATATGGGACTAAACTATGGATCTCAGGTGTTGCATTACAATTTCTGCTATTAATCCTTAGAGTTGTGGAAAATGTGACCTGAGAAAGGGAGGGATCAAAGTGAGGGAGTGTATAGGTGAGAATGACTGGGAGATATCCTAAATAATTCATTAAGATAGTCTTACTACTTCATTGCCCAGCCTATATTGTGTGAGTTATCTACTCATTCTGAATCAATTCCTTGAATTATCTGTGCTGTGTGTACTTGATTCATCAAGAAAAAGTTGTTTTAAAATTTACAGTTCTAATTACAGGGTTACTGCAAACTTTTCTTATCTCTTCTGCCTGTTCACAGAACATTTAATTATATAATTGAACATTTGAGGCATCTTCAGATGAGTGATCATTAAATTAGACACAACATTTATTTTCTATCGGTACTTGTAAGCACATATTTATTCCTCCTTTTTGTTTTGTTTTGCTTATACTTCGTCTTTTCCCCAGTCTGAATGAATAATATTGTAAGCAATCACATAATCATATGCTGTATACACTTAAAGTTAATCTTATGATCATAATTTCCTTTACAAATATAAATATCTGCAAAAACGACATTCAAGTAGATTTATATAGAGTGGAGAAATGTAGCCTAAATGTTACTGATGGCTTTGAACCTGTAGTTTGGACCTTTAAAAGCAGAGAAGTATAAATATATAACTGATCTTTTTTTTACTATACATATATTTATATGGGTAGAAGTGTAGTCAAGAGAAAGAAAAGTAAAACTTTACAAAATTATTTGTTTTCTAGGCTGCTTTCCAAGTTTAAACTGTAGAGTTCTGCAGTATGACTGATCTTATTAATCCAAATATAGTACTATAAAATAGTTAAATTACTATATAATAATTATATATGTCATTAAATCAATGATGGTAGTGGAGACCACCTAGACAAATGGCTATTGTGTCTGTCTCATTATAGGTGACTGTGAAGACCTCTCAGAGAAGTATTTAGGGTCAGTGGCCAGCTGCTGAGTGAATGGTGAGGTTTAATTCAATCTCACAGCCACAGTGGTTGCCTGTGTAGGTGGCCTCTATTGCCATCTCACAACACAATCATTAGAGCTCCTTAGAGCAACTAGAGCAACAAGCTCCTTTGGAAAGCATGTGCACACAATGCAGCATGTGATCTGGACAAGAAGAGCAATAATTGGAAATCTCAATTTTCTTCCTTGCCTATCTTAGTTGCTCAAAGCTCAACTTTGTTCTATATAGTGTTGGGTTGGTCTTGAGCTGTCGTGGTGCAGTGGTTAGAATGCTGTATTGCAGGCTAACTTTGTCCATAGCCAGGAGTTTGATCCTGAACAGCTCTAGGTTGACTTAGCCTTCTATCCTTCTGTAAAATGAGGACCCAGATTGTTGGGAGCAATATGGTGATATTGTAAACCACTCAGAGAGTGCTGTGACGCACTGTGGTGTGGTATATAAGTCTAAGTGCGACTGCTATTGTTTGTCATGCCCAGGCACAATAAAAGCATCTTTGTCTTCTATCATTCATATGCCATGTCATTATTTGCCCACTCATAATCACTCATGGGTAGCAGACAGAGAGGGACATGATAATTGTTGCTCTGAATTGGCTGTTTTTCATCTTTTGTTGACCTTGAGGTAGAATTTTCTATAGAGGACGATTAGGAAAACATTTGAAATTGAGAAGAAGCAACCACGCTGCACTGTTATATTAATATATCAAGATAAAAGATGTACAATAAATCAAAAGCTTCCTGTCATCTCTAATTTTTGATTCATTCATTATTCCCTTTTTCACTTGACAGTTCATTGTCTTTTCATTTGTGATGTATAAAATAAAAACAAAAGCACCTGGGAAGTAGCCTTTGACCACAATGCCTGAAAGCATGAAACAAATGGAAAAACAAAAATTAAGGTATTTATTTTCCATGTCCTCTTCTATTCCATTACCATAAGAAGGTTTTGCATTGTTTCCTCCTCACTAAGCAACTTTCCTTGCTCAAAGCAAATATCAAGGCAAACAAGAAATGTGATTGCAGAACAAAAAGTAAAAAGTATTTGATTTCAGATTAATGTGGTACGTACATACATACATACATACATACATACATCAATGTAAAATGAAACAAACAAAATGTTAAAAAGTTATGATATTTATGTAGTTACTTACCACGCCTATGTAAATTATATTAAAGTAACCAAAATATCTTTACAATCCCCAAGGCATGTCAGAACTTTTGAGTACCCCTAATGTTCGGAAATTGAAAGTTGAAAAATTTGACATGCCCTAAATGCCTATATATGCATATGTATATATAGTATGTGTATGAGAGAGTGACTACATATACATGGAGAGAGAGAGAGAAAGAGAGGGGGGGAGAGATTGGTGTGAACATCTGTGTGTAAGCTAATACAAATGATAATGAGCAGATATTACAATGTGTGCTTAATTTGAAAACAGAAAGAAGCAAACAGTCATAGCTAAAGAACTAATCAATGTAACTATTTTAAAGTGGAAAGATGGGTCGTTTGCTAGCAGAACGGCATCAGGAAAAAGTTCAAAATGGTCCCAAAGGGAGAGGTAGTAAATATTTTACTCACAAAACTCATTAAATGAAAGGCATTTGAAAGCTGTGAAAACCAGCATTTCTGGGGTCCTGGGGTCTCATCTCTGGGCAGCAGAAGGAGCAGAAAGCAATGGGGACCTTCTACCTCTGCTGAGAGACCAGCTGCTTAGAGCTCTGCCATACTGCTGCCTACCCAGCATTCATTCCAGCAGGTTACAAGAACCGATTTTCATCCCAGCTGGTCACTAAAATAAAAGCAACTTTGAGAACTGATACCAGGATGCTTTATTTTCATCTCCTCTCTTCCTATTCCTTCTTTCTTGTGATCATGAGTGTATGAGTTTTAGATTGTCTAAAATTCTTTGAGATTGTTAGCAGGACAGTATAAATGTTCTCACATGATATTTCAAGCCTACTTTGAGAGAAGTTTTCTAATTAGAAGAGTTTCTCTTAGCGTCATAGGACATTTCCTGTTGTGAGCTCACTATTCCAAACTTCTTTTGTTCTTTCTTCCCTTCTCTCTTAAAGGACTTAAAAGTGATTAAAGACTCTTTCTAAGCAAGATAAATGGTTGTAATGGAGGAATATTGTATTTTTAAATATTGAAGAATAATGATTGCAGTATGGTCACACATAACTTTTGTGTGCCTAACTTTTGGTTGTAAGATTATGTTTTATTACCTCAATATTTAAAACTACTGTCAATATAAAATTGAGTAATATAATAATTCATTGGGTACCTGGTTGACAGGCTTTGACATGAAAATTTCATATTTGTTATTTTTAAGTGAAAAGGCCTAGTTAGCTTAATATTTATTAGCTGTCTAACATTTTTAATATATGCTGATACCACAGTCTCTTTTTGTTGAAGACTACATAATTTATATTTATTGTTAACTGAAAAACAATGGATTTCATTCATAGTTCTATAAAAGCAAAAAATATTATGGATTCTACCCCCCAATCCCCTTAAAAATGATTTCTGAGGATGTAGCTTGTTTTTATTGTAGCACTGCAGGTGCAATTGTACTTTCAATTCTATTGCACAAATTATGTGTGAACATACAGTGAATAAAATTGATTCATTCCATCTTGGTAATTTCACAGGACAACTAGTCATACATGTAGATTACCACAAAGATTTCTGTCTGGGATTGCTTTAAAAACAGCTTGGAAGTTAAATGATCCTGACTCTTGCTGTGATTCATGTGATCAGAGTACATAATACCTCTCTAAAATAGGCACAGACAATATTTGTTGGCCAGGATTTGCAGCTAACATAAGTGTAGGGTTTCCTAACATGGTAATTAGGAAATGAATGGAATCATTCCTTTGAATGGAATCGTATCACTTATATAACAGAATTGGCATTATTTTGGGAGGGGATATTGCATTTTATTTTTTTGAGTTAAAATCAATTTTAAGGTGTCCAGTCCAATTTTAAGGTGTTCCATCTCTGAATGGTGAGAAAACAGAAATGTTTTTGCCAGTCCATAGCTAAAAAGAAATTTGGTTACATGTGGTTCTGGGACCAAGGATTGCTTTCTGTGATCCAGAGATCAATTTCATCCCAGAAGGATTAAATTCACAGACCCCTTTAGATCCAATGTTGCCACTTTTTAAACTTTTTTTTAAGTTTTATGTTCCAAAATAGCCCTTTTGATTGAAATAGTACAGATACATACATAACTGCTATTTTCAAACTTTATTATTCTATCAATATTATTGTGAATGCTGGTTTTTTTTTACATGTTCTTATTCATAAATTGTAATTTTATAGGCTGGAGAAGAATGTTAGAATGAATTCTAACCTACTACAACAATTAACCATAAAGGATGGAACATAAAACTGAAAGAATCAAAAGTCTATTAAAATTAAAACACTGCATGATAGTAAAATCATTAGTCCACAAATCACTTATTTTGCCAAACGTTACACTAATTCACAGAAATATTCAAGCAATTTGAGATTAATTATAGTCTATTTCGGGAGTGAAGAACATTGTGCTCTCCAATATACTGTTGAACTCCAATCCCCATGGGTTTCAACACTGTTACAAATTGTGGGGATTATCAGAGTTGTAGTCCAACTACATTTGGAGACCCACAGATTCCTGATCTAGAACTCATAAGCAAAGGAAAACTTTCATAAAGGGATTCTTTAAAATATTACTTACATATATTACAATCGCTCTGCTTTAGTGAGATTTTTTCCCCCTATCCATCAACTTTTTTTCTGACCATTTTTATTCTTTCAATAAAAAATGAAGCATAAATTCAAAAAGAATCCTTGGCAGTTAATGAGCTGCCTCATTTCCTTGAAAAGTAATTGCTACCAGAACTCTCTTCTCTGGCTAATTGAAATGATCAAAGGGGAAATTAGTGTTCGTGCAACATTCTAATCCTGCTTAAAACTCCCACCACATGCTCATGGAGAATTAGACAGAAAATGTCTCAATTGTTTTATAAACCTTATAAGTGGAGGAGTTCAGATTTCTCAGTAAAAGAGCTACTGATTAAGACAGAAAGGAAGTATAGAGGAAATACGAGCCAATTGATCAAAATAAATTTTACAGGATGTACAAATATATTATGGATTTATTTTAAAGGATGGGATATATATAAAACTTACAGAATAAACATGCATTGCAGTGAAACAATTTTTTAGTGAATGAAATAAACAGAAGCCTTGACATTGGACCTGTGGCCAAACAACACAAAGAAAATTATTCTTACTTTCCTGAGAATTTAAGAACACTCTTTCAAGGGAACATCATAAGTATTAGGAAACTTGTACTGATCTTCTCAAGAAAAGAGTATAGCACTTTAGTCCAAGTTAGCCTATCCGAGATCTTCTGACTTCATATCTTAGTGAACAGCCACACCAGAGAACAGCTCATTCCATGTTCACTGAAAGCCAGCCCACTCCAGATTCATTAATCCAGGGGTGGGCTTCAAAAATTTTAGCAAGAGGTTCTCTGCCCAGTTGCTGGGTGGGTGTGGCCATGGTGGGCATGACCTAGTCAGCCTTTTGCACCATGGCGGGGGGGGTTGCCCTCCCCAGGCTCCGGAGGCTTTCCTCAAGCCTCTGGGAGGGCAAAACCGGCCTCCCCAGGTTCCAGAAGCCCTCTGGAAACTGGAAATGGGCCCAAACTTCCATTAGGCCCATTTTTCACCCTCCCCGAGCCTCCACATATGCCCTGCACTTACCTGCATCCAAAATGGGCTACGTGGGGACTCCTGGGAGGGAGGGGGCGGGGCGGGGCCAGCCAGGAGTGGGATTTGGGAGTTCTCTGAACTGCACAGAATCTTAGCTAGAGATTATCCTAAACCTGTGCAAACCCCCAGCAGCCCACCCCTGCATTAATGCCCAATATGGCATCTACATCTTCGCAAAGAAAATTGCAGCTCACCCCTTGCTATAGAGAAAAAAAATATTTTAACAGGCAGACAGAAATTAGGTGCCAAGATTGGTTTAACTCCTCCGTGTGACATTTTGAACCAAGGGATATAATTGTGTTCCACTGATTGAATCTCATAACTAAGAAATGACCTTACTTACCTCCAGATTCTATGATCTAGTAGTTCTCCAGCAGTGTGGGAGCCTTTAGGCAGGGTTTTATTTGTTGCCTCTATCTCTATCAAGAGGCAAATTGGTATATTCAACATCTGGATTATCCAGAAAATGAAACATAATTATGTATAATAACAGTGTATTCATATCAATAGCCTGTAACTATAACTGATGGTTCATTTAATCAAAGATGGATACATTCAACATGCATTTAGATTAAGTCTGTTCATTACACAAAGGTTCTTTTTTAGCTTATATTAGGTCATATTTACAATCTCCTGCTTTGCTGGGACTATTCTTAAAGCAGTAGAGAAATTACAGTTAAAGACTGTTAAAGGGAATAAGGATATGAGGCTACGACTAGAGATGCAAATTGGACAATGGAAATAGCTAACACCATCCAGAAATCCAAAAAAATAAAACAGTCCAAGGAACACAAGGAAGAAAATATTAGCTGGGAGGGAAATTGGAAAGTATGCTGTCACAGACTTTGTTTATAGCTACTTTCCCACATATTTTGCTATCTTTTATCATTATTTACATAAATGACAGATTACATGACTGATTATTCCATCAATATAACTCTTCCCATACATCAAGACCATCAGCTTACTCATTTGTCTGGAAAGGCTATGAGGTTAGTAGTAGGTCCTTTTCTGCCCCGTATCAAATATGAGGTGAATTTGTACTCAGCTTTCATTAGGATATTTCCTTAAAGGCCTTTCATAAAATTTTGAATTTCTACCTGGATTTCTCTTGAATTAAACTGTATCATATTGTAGGTTGTTTACTATAATTCTGCTTTTGAGTGCTTTGGATTTTGGTAAGTTCTTTCTGACATTTGCTTTTATTGGTTTGAGCATTTTTAAAATCATTGTATCTATTATGTATGTCACCTTGAAAGGGCCTCAATCTTAAATGCAGTCTAAAAATAAATAAGATAAATAAAATATTTTTTTTACATACAACTGAATTTAGAGGGTCAGTTTTTATATTCAGAAACAAAACTTTTTGTGTCTCAGTAACCAAGAACATCTTTAAGCAAAGTTGGTTTTAAAACAACTAAAATTACATAGTTTGTTCTAAGAGATGACCAATATGTAAAAGAGGGGAAAAAAAGATTCCCACAATCTTAGTGTTTCCTACGCTTAATAGCAAGCAAAATGTTGTGTTTTTGCTGTACAGATAACAATATTTTCAAGCTTGTTCCACTGTTTTGGGCTGACTCGTGCAAACTAAATTCTCACTATAAACTAGGTATAGCAGAAGCAACTGGTTGTTGTCTTTAAATATTAGAAACAGGGAAGTAGAAATTGGGGATCCCAACTTGATTTTTCTGGGATGATGTCATATTTTAGAACCACATCAACTCTTTACTTTAAATCAACACATTTACTTACCAATAATGATAAATGTTTCATCTTATGTTGATGCACAAGGAGACCCATACTTGATGCAAAAGAAAACTTTTCCTCTCCCTCCCGCTTTTTAGAGAAGAAACACTGCAGTTTACATGACAGTAGACCAAACAAGCTTTGTTGGTAACTTCTTTCATATCTTCTTCCAAAACTTCTTTTTGAACTAGGCAGTAGGAAACAAGTTATGTTCTGATATACAGTAACAGCAAATTTAAATCTGACTCTGAAATCTAAATGCCATCTCCTATATGCCTACTAGAAAGGAAGGAGATGGCTAGCTAAATCAAATGGGGTGGGGGGGTTGGGAGGAAAAACAGTCAAATCTCAGGAAAATGGTCCAAATGAAAATTGATGATAGATTAGCTTTACCACAGAAATAAAGAAAATTTTGGATATTAAAAAAAACTATTTTGGGAGTGAAAAGTGTATGGGAAAATAAAACCTCCTGTTCTGGGATTTGCCTTCCACTTATCTCCTACCTCATTTTGTTCTTGCACTTCAGTCCCTTCCAAATTAGTACGGAAAACTGGGGAAAAAATGGAAAGGTAATTGTGACAAGTTTCTCTTAATCAGGGCTCATTGTAGCACATTAGTTCTACTTGGGTATTGTAACATCAGGAACTGGAAACAGACAACATAAACCTAGTGAAGGAAAAAAACTGTATATACAGGTTGTCCTTGACTTACAACAGGTCACTTAGTGACTGTTCAAAATTACAATGGCATTGAAAAAAGTGATTTATGACTATTTTTCACACTTACGACCATTGCAGCATCCCCATGGTCATGTGATCAGATGCTTGGCAACTGGCTCATATTGATGACAGTTGCAATGTTCCGGGGTCATGTGATCCCCTTTTGCGAACTTCTGACGAGCAAAGTCAATGGGGAAGCCAGATTCACTTAACAACCACGTTGCCAACTTAACAACTGCAGTGTTTCACTTAACAAAGGTGTCAAGAAAAGGTCATAAAATGGGGCAAAATTCACTTAACAAATTTCTCACATAGCAACAGAAACTTTGGGCTCAATTGTGGTCGTAAGTCAAGGACTACTTGTATTGCACAAGGTCATAGCGCTTTGCTTTAAATAATCTACCTGAGCTGAAATGCCAGCCCAGTAAGTGCAGTAATTGGTTCTGACAATAAAACTACACAGATTGTAACA
>JANHZT010005682.1:78763-89342 GCA_032468215.1 Stegonotus admiraltiensis | reverse complement strand
CTCTCCCTCCCTCCCTCCCTCTCCCTCTCCCTCAGGTGGGATGGGTGCAAAAAAACCCAAACATTTTTGCAAGAATCTAAAACTGAGCAAGACTGCTGAAATCTCCTATGAGATTTGACATTCCCATTTCAAAACACTAATTTCCTGAGATTTGAGGCACTGTTAGCAGGGGGAGCACAGATGCACTTGGAGGAAATGTTGTATTGAAAAAGTGTTGTATGGAAGTTATATTATTTATCCAAGAAAACTGGATCTCCCCAGTTGCATCAAGAGAGAAAGAGGCAAAATGTATTCCATTATTTATACACACGTATATTTATCCTTTCTTTTTTGATGTTTTTAAACTTTTCAGAGAGGCAACAATGAGATTAAATAAAAGGAGATATACATTTGCTGCATTTTCCAAAGGCAGCCTTTAAAAAATAAGTCTCAGAAGAGCTAAAACTTGTTATTTTCAGTGCAGAAAGCAGGCATTCAAATCATTTGGATAAGACAGCTGGGAGGAAAATTGCAAAGACACATGAAAACTCTCTGCGTCAGAGAAAGGAAACATCAGCTATAATAAACCGAAGAGACCGAGAAACAGAACTGATACAGGTAATTGGTCCAGGACTTACTGAATATCTCACAGCAAGAAGAACAGATGTTCCTAGGAAGCCTGCTAAAGAAACTCAGCCCATTTGTAATTATGGTAACATGATCTACCATTGTTCCCCTCCTCTGCTGTGTTTTGTCTTCTGAGAACATGTGGTAAAAAAATTACTATTCCTCCACTGAAGGTTTCTGTTCTGCCCAGTTCTTTAAATAAAGTTATACTTTTGGAACTGTTCAAAGAACTAGAAAAATCAGAACTAAGAAAAGGAATTGGCAAACAAATCTTACGGCCACGCCCATCCAATGGTGTTTTTCATCCCAATCTTAAAGTAGCCAAGAGTTTAGAGCCATGATGATGAACCTGTGGCAAGCAGAGCCCTCTCTGTGGGCATGCTTGCCATCGCCAGCTGCTCTTCCGGGTTCCATTGTGCATATGCACACCGAACAGCTGGTCAGGTGCGCATGCGCACCAGCTAGCTGTTCTCTTCCGGGTTCCGGCACATGTGCGCATGCTCCAGTTTCGGCACTTGGTGACAAAAAGGTTAACCATCACTGGCTTAGAGTGATACTTGGAGTCCTCTTTCAAGCTAGCCACTGTCAACAACAAAATCAAAGGTTTGTCATTGGGTACAGACATAATCTCATCAAGTAGGGAATCTAGAAGAATAAGTCCCTGCATGAGAGTTCGCTTTTGGCAAGAGTTCTAGCCCACCAAACAAATTAACTTCCAGATGTGGCCCTGAGGCTGAAAGGCTTGGCCAACTCATGGTCAACAAAGTCATATTTTAAAAATCACTTTATATAATATCCATTTGACTCACAACCTGAATTTCTACTAAAGCTTTATTCAAGATGGTCATGATTAAATAAAATATAGAACAAATGAAAATAAATAACAAACAGATAAAAAGAATAAAAATGTACTAACCACTAAAAATTCTGGCAAAACAGATATTATTTATTTATTATGCCTCTACAATTCACATCTATCACAGTCAGGACAGCCACAATGAAGGATGCTAAGATCTTTATCTTAAACAACATCTTCTGGTTGGGGAACCAGTCTGTTATTGTTAGAAAAAGAAAAGAACAATGTGGCACCTTTGTAAGTTTTTTTTCCATCAGAAAACATTTTTAGAAAAAAGGTTTGATGCAAAACCTTAACAATTATACAAAAAGTCAACTGTAATTTAGTTTTTATACTACTGCATTTCATTCTTTGTTATAAATATAGGAGACCTGAATATACATGGCCTGATTACCTTAGCCATAATGTGGCTGTTTATTGTGCATTTTGTGTTAATAAGCAAATTTACTAACAATGGCTTAGGTCTGTGCACAAATATATTTCAATAAACCGTGCTTTAAAATTCTGGTTTAGTACCATAAGTGTGAATATACACATCTAAATTTACAAAGTGTTAGTCAAAATTCTATCAACTATAATCTCAACTTTGGGTGCTACTGAAAATATAATTGGTATAAATGAAATTAAAAAAATATTCTCTTTTTACAACCCTATAATTAGGATAGAGTTGGGGCAAGTGGCTAGAGCTGAGCATTTACTGGCCAGATGCCCTTCTTGATGCCTATATAGAGTTCATAGCAGGTATTTTCTCTTTGCACCCTGATTTAAAAACATCTGCCACTTCCTAGGATTGAACTCACAACCTTCCAAGGGGGAGGCAAGCACTAGGTCACCACATTGCTCAGCTAATAAAAATAAAATATGTACATATAAATAAAAATGTCATAAAAATTTTGGAGAGAAAAACCTTCACCTTGTTGCCAGCATTAAACCAGAATTTCGTGACTTTCATTCATAAGTCAGCGTTTCAAAGGAGTTCTGCAAGGGACAAGCATCGCAGAAGAGCACCTATTTTTTAAAAATGTCAGTTGAGCTCATGATCATTTAAATATAATAATGCATCAATAACTGGCTCCAGCAGGATGGCTTCTTTAATCCCAACGTAGACAATGAAATCTGCCTATTTTCAGAGGACAGTATAAAAAGAAAAAGAGTTTTGAATACCAATCCCCTACTGATTAGGAAAAAGCTGTCTTCCAAACACTAGGCAGCAAAGGCATGATAGCTGGAATGGAATAGGAACAGGATAGGGAAGGGATCTTGGAAGTCTTCTAGTCCAGCCCCCTGCTCAAGCAAGAAAATCTACAGTGTACCATTTCAGACAAGTGACTGTCCAGTCTCTTCTTAAAAACCTCCAGTGATGGAGCGCCTACAATTTTTGAAGGCAAGCTGTTCCACTGGTTAATTGTCCTCACTGACACTGGATTGTTACCATTACCACAGGCTTTTCAAGTTTACTACTGTACCACACTTCAGACCTAGTTTCTCTTTGTACTAGCACTTAGCAGCTAATCTTGAATAGCATGAAGGAAGGTAATTCTCAGCAGAACTGTGCTCTATGGAACAATACAAGGAATCCTTTATCTAGTATCACATGATCCTGGGACACTGCAACCATCATAAATATGAGTCAGTTGCAGGAGTGAAATGCTCCTGGTTCGGACCGGATCGGGCGATCTGGTAGCAATTGTGGTAGGTGGTTTGGAGAACCGGTAGCGATGATGGCGCAAGACTCTGCCCACCCACCCGGGTGTCATTACTTCCTTTTAAAAGGTAAAAAAAAAGGCTCTGACGGTCGCAAGGCACAGCTGTGATTGTCAGAGCCTTTTTTTTACTTTTAAAAGCATTTTTTACAACCTATTCGTCCCAATAGGTTGTAAAAAAATGCTTTTAACAAGTAAAAAAAAAAAGTTGGCCATGCCCACCCAGTCACATTACACTCCCCCCACCAAGCCACACCCACAGAACCAGCAGTAACTACATTTCACCACTGGTCAGTTGCCAAGTATCTGAATTTTGATCATGTAACCATGAAGATGCTGTAACCATGGTAAGTGTGAAAAACGCTCGTAAGTTGAAGAGTTGAATGGTCACTAAATGAACTGTTGTAAGTCGAGGACTACCTGTGGGATAGCCATTTTCTCAATGGCCACTTTGCAAAGGTTAGATATTCCCGGCTTAAGCCCTTAATATGTGTAAACTGAAAACACATAGTACTAGGCTTATAGTACTAACTATAGTAGGCTTATAGTACTAACAAATTTTAGAATTTTATTACTGTCTAAAGGAAAATCATGTCTCCAGACCTGGAGATATTATATTAAATACAGAAACTTTTCTGGCTTTTTTCCCATGTTGTTGGCTGCAGCATAAGAAAATGTATCTATCACTGTAAACATAATAGTTACAATTACATTGATAATAAATCAAGTAAACTGAATAAAATAATCCAAAAAACCACATTAAACCAAATGGGATTTTTATTTCTGTACGTCCAATCGTATAATAATATGCTGTAAGAAAGGCTCTGGAAAATAAACCTAATCATGAAAAAAAAATGTGCTGAAATAGGACAGCCAATTTGAAAATATCACAAAAATGGTTATAAAATCATTATGGATTAATATTCCATTTCTGTGAATGCACATGGGGTATCATTAATCCAATACATTGTGCTAGAGATTGAACAACTGAGCTCTGTGTTTATTGAGGACAAAATATATGAATACAAAATTTCCAAACATTTTCAGAAAGACATTGAAGAACCAAGGACATTCACTTGCAAGATAAGCTTTTAAAAGGGTTCCCCCAGCTGAATATAGGGTTCAGCACTTACATAAAAACAAGAAAGCAAGTTGGTGGTTAAGAATAGCTGCCTTTTCTGAGTAGTATATCTGATGAGATAAGAAAAGCTCAAAGTTTCCCCAGCTCATCGAAAAACTCATCTGAACTTCAGCTTTAGCAAAACATAGGACAAGTTTGCTGGAAAATGAACCATGGACTCTCAGACATTCTAACCAATTGTATCATTGTCTAGATGCAGAGGACTCTTCTATATAACATAACCTTTGCACATCCCCTTTAGTCCTAACAAGAGCTCCTAGACTGTTTACAGCACAAAAGAATAGAAGAATAGAATTCTTTATTGGCCAAGTATGATTGGACACACAAGGAATTTGTCTTTGGTGCATATGCTCTCAGTGTACATAAAAAAAATGCATTCATCAAGAATCATAAGCTACAACACTTAGTGATAGTCATAGGATACTAAATAAGCAATCCAATCATACTAGGAAATTAAATAAAACAATATAAATCGTAAATATACAAGCAACAAGGTTATAGTCATAAGTGGGGGGATAGGTAAATAGGAAGGATGAGAAGAATAATAGTAATACAGTCTTAGTAAATAATTTGACAGTGTTTGGGAATTAGTTGTTTAGCAGTGATGGCATTCGGGGAAAAACTGTCCTTGTGTCTAGTTGTTCTGGTGTGCAGTGTCCTATAAGATGTCATTTTGAGAGTAGAAGTTGAAACAATTTATATCCAGGATGTGAGGGTAAGCAACCACTAACATCGTAAGAACACTAAGTAGGTTAAGAAAACTAAGGAAACTGAGAACTTCAGTATCACAGTTAAGCACAAGACTGATTAAAAGTGGTTAATAAGGCATTGCTACAGGAGCTTGCAAATCACACATTTCTGCCGAACTTTCATACATAATGGGACATTAAGTTTAATATTGGAAGATGATTGTCTAACCTACAGGGAGTTGATAAATGCAGAGAGGGCTGTCTAGATATCCTGGTCCTTGTTTGAAGTTGCTAGATGGGCTCCTACCATCCTGATACATACTATTTTGTTACTGATTACTATGTGGTATTGTAATCTATAAGATATTTAGAGAGGCATGATTTAGCTAGCGTACGGGCTTAGTGAAAATCAATTAACCAACAAATCAAGATTTTATGAGCCCAGCCTGAAAAAGGGACTGGCCCCAAATTATCATAATTAAAAGCTAAAACTTGATTCTGAGTGACTTTATGGACATGCTCAAGTAAGTAGCTTGACAGTGATGTGAAAATTATTTGCCATCACATTCTTCTTCTTCCTCTAGAATTTCAAATCAAGATACCAGACTGGAGAAGACTCGTTTAAATAGAGCGTTTCATAGTTCAGGATACCTGGTCAAAAAACCAGCTGTGCTTAAGAAAAGGGTTAGCTTTTTAAAAAAATATAGCATGCAAAAAAGATTTGACACAAATTCTACAATAATCCTGTCATATTTTCAAGTCTGGTTTTGAGTTTGATTTTTTTATGCTTTTATGCAATAAAAAATAAAGGTTTCCATTCAAATCAATACGATAATTCAACATCACAAAAGATAGTAAGATGTATAGGCAAGTTCCTTTTTTATTTTACTGAAATAAATAGAAATAAAAAAGGGTGTAACTTTTTTCATACTAAGTTTGTGAACCCATAGGGTGTGTCCATACCAGAAAACTACAAAAGACTTACGGTAAGTTAATCTTTCCTTCTCCCTATCTAAAATTTAGATTAAGAGAATTCTACATTTCTGTCAAGCTACAGCTCCCATGATTTTTGATAAAAATCCACCTCAAATAAAGTAACATACGGTAACATATAAATTAATATTATCTCAGACTTTTTCCAGTATGTAGTACAAATAATGTTTTTGAGCAATTTTGAGGTAGACACCTTGAAAACAGTACTGTAGAAGAAAACTCATAACTGACAAAAGAGCTCATTAAGTAGAATTAGATTATCTTCCGCTCCATCTGTGTATATAGAATGTACATCACTCATACACAAAGAAGGAAAACCACAATGTTTAATATACTAACTCATTTAAATGCTCCAAAATGACTTCAAAATTATAGGCACAAACTTCAGCATGGAACTCAGTATTTTTTAAAAACAAAGCTACATCCTGGATTGCTTGCTCAAGAATAAACTGAGAGGATGGTTCAATAGAAGGATCTCTACTTCTTCAAAAGTCTGCTGTTCAAAATATTAAAAATGACTACATGTTTCCCTGAAAATAAGACCCTGTCTTATATATTTTTTGAACCCCGAAATAAGCACTTGGCCTTATTTTCGGTGAGGTCTTATTATTTTGGGGTGCATGGAGGAAACCAGAAGAAATGGCGGGGACCGGCTGCTCATGCGTTTAAATATTTTTGGGGAGGGCTTATTTTCAGGGGGGGCTTATTTTAGTGCATGCGCTCAAAAGCCCGACTTGGCTTATTATCAGGGGATGTCTTATTTTAGGGGAAACAGGGCATTTGTCAAGAAATATTTTAATAATTTGTGAAGGGAAGGGAAGAAAAAGGTGACATAAATAAATAAATGAATACAATAAACAAACAATCCATTTCACTGTGACATTTTCAGCAAAGGACAGGTAGTCCTTGACTTACACCAGTTCGTTTAGTGACAGTTCAAAGTTACGACACTGAAAAAAAAGAGTATTTCACACTTATGACCACTGTAGCACCCCCAAGGTTTGTGATCAAAATTCAGACCCTTGGCACAACTGACTCATATTTATGATGGCTGCAGTGTCCCAAGGTCATGTGATCACCTTTTGCAACCTTCTGACAAGCAAATCAATGTGGAAGCCTGATTCACTTAACAACCGCCGTGATTCACTTAACAACTATGGCAAGAAAGGTTGTAAAATGAGGCAAAATTCACTTAACAAATGTCTTGCTTAGCCACAGAAATTTTGGGCTCACTTGTGGTCATAAGTCAAGGACTACCTGTATAAAGACCTTACCCTTGTGTCAATAGAGAATCAGCTCCATCATATTCACCTTAACAGTTAAATCCAAAATTCATGAGGAAAGACACTTATACAAACCAAGTAATTATGCACAAAACTTCAAACATTTTTTTCTGATTTTCAAATCATGTAGAAGAAAAAGGCTGAGCTGAGAATGAATTGCAGCATAATCAAAGTCTAAAAATGGAGGACAAGATGACATTGAACTTAGATGGATTCTTTCCTCTCCTTTGTGGAGACCATTACATCATCAACACAAGATTCAGTGGGCTACTATACAAACAAGACATTTAATGTATTCTATACTTGATGGGAGTCAAACTTCTATATTAATAACTTTATGCCAGTAAATTTGCAGGAGCGGATCTACCCATGGAAAAAGGTAACATTTACTTCATGGGAAAGTTAATGAATATATTATCTTTGTAGATAATCTTAGAGATCAGCAGTGGATCAAATTAGGCTTTAAGTTGAGACATTTGGAATCAATCAACACATATTGTACATTCAAAGCAAATCTTTCTTTTTTCTGACTTAAAAATTCTAATTTTACCATGTAGCACTCTGTTATACAGTTAGTAATGTCTGCCTACATAGCACATGAGTAACCAAGTATACTGAAGTCAGAACTGTTGCTCTAACCTAAACATAGTAACTCAAACATTTCAAGAGAAATGACTAAGTTTGTCTTAGAATAATTGAGGCAACCTAAGTATTGACACACAGCACTGTACACGGTCAATAAAATAAAAAACTAAACTATATTACTGTTGTACAGTACCTTAAATATATTGGGAATAAGACTCATTCAGTTTAAGCGTTTGAATGAGCATATGAAGAATTGTAATCTTGTCATCTTAGACATTCTTTTTCACACACACACATCAGTGTATAGAAAAAAACACATGAATCTACAAAAAGGCCTAGAAGGCTAAAAACAGACAGTTTTAAAGACTATGAACTTCCCCAAGCCCCAAATACCGTCTTGATTCAGAATCCCCTCAAAACTGAACAATGCTAAGGGTGGGCTACACGTCATCTTTTGGTCTCTCACATTTGCTAAGTGGCTTTTTAACTTCTGCACCCAAATACATCTCTTCCAAAGAATAACTGCCTTTCTTAGTGACAGAGACTGCAATATAATTTTTTAAAAAGACTCTTTATACAGCATTTGCTGAAATCAGTTGCTTTTTTCGAGGAAGATATAAAGAAATTCAAAGCTTAGTGGAAGTTAACAAGGTGATAATCTTTGTTACTACTGCCTGCCAAAACTTGTCTGCACACCAATATCAGAAGAATGGGAAAAAATTCCACAGGATTGTTAATGTGCTCTCTTTTTATTTTAAAAAAATGAGGCGAAAGAAATACATAACTCCAAGCCTTGCCATTTGTCCAGTGGAGCATCATCTCACAGGGAGCAATGACCCCCAGACATAATGCCTTAAATCAGGGGTGTCAAACTAGCAGCCCATGAGCTGGATGTGTCATGTGCAGCCCATGCCCATCCCAGCTCCACAAAGGGGAAAACCATTGTGAAATGTCACATGACAGCAACGTGACATGGCGAGATTGACTCCCATGCCTTAAATGAATCTGCTTTTCAGACAATCCTTGCTTATACATGGTAAGACATGAATACACACAACTGGGTGGAAATACATACGAATAATAATGCATGAACCCCAATGGACTGCGTAATTCCATGTACAGACATCTGTATATTACACACAGCTATAGTGTTGTTCATAATGCCTTAGACAGCTATTCTCATTGGATAAGATCCAAATTTTCTAGGACTAAATCTGGAACTAACCCAGACAAACACCAATGACAATGATAGATTAGGTGAAAATGGGCAGATGGTTGACATACTGAACTATGCTGGCTCATATCTAAGAATTATACAGCCTTGAATTAGATCAGCTTTCTTCCCACCTGGCACCCTGTAAATGTACTAATCTACAACTCCTACACATCCAGCAAGGTTCTTGTAGCTGTGCTAAATGGAAGTTTGAGAAATCATAATTCAATGTATCTGGGAAAAGCTGTTCTAATGTATTTCAAGGAACAGCTCAATACAGCTGTAGTCAGCAGTGAATGAAACAGTGTTAGATGGATCTCGGTTCTTCTGGTTTCAACAGGATTCATTTATGACTAATTTATCTGGCCTGGAGCCAAAGTCTTTTTCAACAAACTGCTTCAACTATTTCTTAAGTACAAAACAACTTTTTCATATTGGGACCAGGAATTTGACTCAAAACACAGGGAGGGAGCTAGTTCAGTTATCTTTTTCTTTCCTCTCTGATGTCGTTGTCAAGAGATATAAGTTATCTAGCAAAGGCTCTTCAAATTACCTTTCGTATACATGGAAATATGTACAGCTGCTTGAGAAAACAGAGTGTCTATTCATAAGTGAAAGACTCATTGACGCTTGGAGATCAGCTAAAGTAGAACAAGTGGAAAACTTATTGATTCTAAATGTTACTGAATTTCTAGAAGAGGAAGCCTAAAATAAACAAATACGCAGGGTACTATAGTTCTGAATACTGTATTGAGAGAGCCATCCCTGAACTAAGGACTGGAACTTGTGTCATGTCTATTTAATTAGTTTATTGAATAAACCCTAAGTTCTCATTATATACATGTTACATTACTGTTATAATTCTAGGCCAGGGGTGTCGAACTTGATTTCATTGAGGGCCGCATCAGGGTTATATTTGACCTCAGGAAGCCAGGATGGGGGTGGTCAGGGTGGGCGTGGCCAGCTCAACATCACTCCTGTGGTGGTCTGAGCGCTCGGCCAATGAAAATGGGCTCCTGAGCTCCGTTTTTGGCTGCAACGGCCTCATGTAACCCTCTGCCAGCGAACCCGTCCTCCATTTTCGCTGGCAGAAGCACCACGGGCCAGTCCTTCACTGTTTCCAGGGCAGCCCAGCAGGCCATATCTAAGCATCCCATGGCCGTTGAGTGTGACACCCTGTTCAAGGCTAACCCAGTTTGTAACTTAGTGGTTGAAACTACAAAAATGCATAACTTTGTAAAGGTATTCACAATTGTTATTAACATTTGGATATGATGCAGAAGATGAGCAGATACTGGATTAATTCAGTGCTTGATAATCTTAAATAATGTTCAAGTAGTCATTTAGCCTTTATCCATAATTATCCAACCATTACTGGATCCAGTACTGTACAGATCTCCCTGCTTTCAACTCTCAATATTGTTTTTTTTTCCCTTTGATTTATGTGCCGCCCTTCTCCGGAGACTCAGGGCGGCTTACAATGCGTTAAGCAATAGCCTTCATACTTCTG